>PVHY01000220.1:0-214793 GCA_004024945.1 Uropsilus gracilis
GAGAGAGAGAGAGAGAGAGAGAGAGAGAGAGAGAGAGAGAGAGGCAGACAGACTTTTAGGTAGAGGAGAAAAGACAATAGCAGGCAGGTAAAGAGTAGCCTGAGTGAACTGGTGGTGCCAGGGTATAGAAATACCTCTTTTTTTAACTTGGGTTCTTCTGTCTGCACACAATTAGTTGCCCAGAGATCAAAACAGCAATAAGGGTTAACACACAGGTTTATTTACAGTAAGGGAAAAAACAAAGTGTTTTATAGTTCACATCCACACAAGTGCTCTGAACAGAAAGGAACCTCACTTCTGCTCCTTAGGGAGCTGTGTAGGGTTTACCTCATCCAAGTTATGACCTTGTCCTTTGGTCCTCTGTCACTCCTGACAGGAGTTTCAGCTCGGGTCTTTCCAGGTTGCACGGTGACTCGGCACTGAAAGCTTGGAGTAATTTAAGAAGCAAGGTTCTTATGAATGTGTGTGAATAGACATAACTTTGGGATTCACCCAGGACTGAATTCATAACTCAGAAACAGTTGTTTAATTAGATGTATCCATTCTCAGGGAAAAGAGACTTTTCTTTTTATAATAATTGAACAATTGACTTTTGGATTGTGAGACTTCAGGAGGAATTTCAGAGATTGTAGTGAACAGGAACAAAAATCTGACTCCACAAAATGTACCTTTTTAAAATAGATGTATTTCATGGGGAGATAACTGAGATAACTGATGACACTGTGAATTTTGTCTTTGAAAAAGATATTTACAGGTAAAATTTGTGAAAGCATTTCTCAGGTAGGCATACATGTCTATTCAGTGGAATAATAGAACTTACACTGCATGACTTGTCTGCAATGCCTTCCCTGGAAACTCTAATTGATCTTTCCTTGCCCAACAACCAAATGTCCTTCTGTCTTACCAAGCCATTTAAAGTAATATCTGAAGCCATGTGAGTTAATTATTCAGTCATGTTGAGTTTCTTTCATGCATACAAGTTTTCTATCTTTTTTTCTTTTTCTTTTTTTTTTTACTTTTTCACCTTAGAATAAAAGAAGTCAGGGGAGACTACAAGGAGAATTTTGCACTGATAATACTTTCCTTAAAGTTTGTTTAATTTGACACTTTTTCCAACTTTAATTTCTGTTATAACTGAGTGTCACCTACTAGTGGATTTTTAATTTATTGTCCAATTAGAAAATTATTTCCTTTAATTTCCACTAAATGTTACTTAACTAAATGACTATTGAAATATTTGAAACTGTATAAAATACTGTTAGTGCTTTATTTTTCCCAACTTTTACAATAGTTCTTTTTCCTTTTTTCCTCATTTACTCTATCAAGGGTATTTTCTTTAGAATTTCATTCTACTTACTATATGAGAATATAAATAATAGGCAATATTAAACACCATGATTTGGCCTAATGTATTACATAGATTAAATATCTAATTATCAGAATAATTATCGAGTTAACAGTGGATTACAACACATATAGCAGCATAATTCCTCAAAGTAGGAACTATTGCTATCCCACCCTCATTTTACATGAGAAACCAAGCACAGTTTATAAGACTAAGTTATCCCTACAAAAAAAATTAAAAAAACTGTTGTTTATATCTACTCTATCAATTGTACCATTTGTATCAATTTATATCGTAGATATAAACAACAGTCTCAAAAATCAACATGCTCTCTAAGTAATGTAACTCCTTGCTGGTTTGGTTACAAATTATATATACATATATATGTACATATGTATATATATATATATGTATATATGTATATATATGTATATATGTATATATATGTATATATATGTATGTATATATAACATCAAGAAACATGCATTAACAACATTCCTCATGCAGTCAAGCACTATTATCTACTCAAAGAATTTGAACAATTTGACTCAGTACTAGGAAATGAGTAAGTCTGTAGACAAGACTTAGAATGACAGAGATGAGCCATGCTACCAGGCCCTGAGCCTTCAGTCCCCCTACCTGCCATGCTTCTTTCGGGATTTGGGGAACACAAGTCAACCCTCACCAGAAGCAACTGAATCAATTATTCAACTGCCCGTTGAATACACAGTTGCATGCACACGAATACAGAGGTGAAAAACAAAGAAGTATTCTGTAACACCGAACATGTCAGATCCATGGGACACAGGGTTGTAAGACTGATTATAGAGACAAACTACCTCAGAAATACAACCATGTGATCTACAACGATGAGAATGGAATTTCCCATTCAGTGATGCCTTCAGCATGATCAAAGGACCCTCCCATTTTAGGAGCTGAGGAAAGCCACAGAGACAAGCAGTGGCCCTACGACAAACCAGGCCAACCATCTGCCAGGGCCTATCTCCATCAAAAAAAAATAGGTGAACAAACTTTGGCAGGGAAAAACTCTCCCAATGCCAGCAACCAGAACTACAGAACAAAGAAGGAGCAAAATATGACAGAAGATGGGCTGGAGCAGCCAACCAGAAAGAAGGAGGAGGTACTGAAAGAACACATTCATGTGTGAACTGGTGGCCAGTAGCTAAAAGACACTTGGAAAACTAAGCATGGGCCACTGTGTCCCAGGAAACCACATCCACACCAGACAAAAAGACATTGCTAAAGGCAGAACCCAAGGGACTAAATATTAAACAATAAATGACAGTGAAAGAAGAGATGGAGAGACGGGGGCGGGGGGATAGGGGATATTATTTAAAAAAAAAAAAAAAGAATGACAGATGATGTGCTAAGTATTGAAAGGTTGTATTTTGGATGTTTCAGGACAAAATACACATTTACCATCCTTTTGAGTGGCCTGCACTCCTAGTCTTCCTCAACGTTGGTTACTGTGAATAGTTACAAAACACCATCTTAATTTTTTTTCTGGTTTATATATGTTCTTATACATAAAATTAGTGGAAACAAAGTCCTACGTATTGCATATTCGATTCTCCTGAATTAAGCTCTCATATTTTTTTTCCACCTATGATTCAGGACATCTTTAAGTAAATCCTGTAGATATTGACATTTTTTTTATGATTGCAGTCAAATTGAATCCAATTTAAGCAGAAGGAAGAAAATAATAGACTGGAGTAGAAATCAAAGCTTTAAAGAATAGAGAAGCTATAGAAAACATGAACAAAACCCAAAACTTATTTTTTTAAAGATAAACAAATTTTAAAAAGTAGAATACACAAGATGAAAATTACTAATCTTTTGTGTATTTTAAAAAATCTGTCTGAAACTTTTTTAAAAATCTACTTGATTTGTAGTAATATTGTTTAATGTGCCATTGACACATTCATTCACATTAATATCCAAGAGGTATTCCAGGGGATTAACATCTAGGGTCTCCCAAAATATAAATATATATCAGAGTAATAGCAATCATGCAAATACTATATATACATACAAAGCACTAAGTTGTCATTTTAAATCCACAGCACTGAGGGTTTTGTTTTCCTCAAATTCTGATATTATAAAGTATTGTCAGGATGTAAGGAAATGAGATAAATCAAGCCTTGCTAGTGGGAATTGAAAGTCTAAAATCACATGTGTCAGTATATCTATATCTAGATATTTATATCTAGATATTTATATCTAGATATAGTAATACTATATGTAACTATATATATTGCCATTACTATATATAGTAATATTGACAGTATAGATGTAGATATCTAGATATAAATATACTGACACAGTTATCTATATGTGTATACTGATACATAACACAGTATATAATGCAAGTGAATAACTTTTATAAGTATGTGAATAATTTTTATAACAGAAAAACTGCTGAAAATATGAATTATGCAAAAATATATGAAATATAATTATACAATAATATATAATATATACATAAAATATATACAATATATATTTTATGTATATGTACATTAAAAAGTTAATTTTCTTATAATTGATTTATAACTACAGCAAATGGGACAAATCCCAAAATAGTTTTATTGATTAAAATAAAATTTTGCAAATAAAGAAAAATTACAATGGTTGAATCTCCCTATTCAAAACAACAGTATGAGTAATTCTATTTCCTTCATGTATATGTGATATTGATAATTATATTCATAAGCCCAAGAATGTTATATGAACATTGTTAATGGCAAGGTGATATATATGATTATTTATGAGAGAATGAAAAGTTTCTGTTTACCATATGGGAAAGGTTAAAAGAAAGGTTTTTTATATGCCTGGAAAAGAAATACCAATACATTTGATGCTTTATAGACAAATAAGTTGAAATTTAAATTATTGGGTAGAGATAAACATTTGAAATACTTTTAAAACCTGGGATGTATATCATATGCAAAGAACAAAATTTTATGCCCTGAAAATAAAAGTACCTGAGTTTTAAAATATGCAAGGAATACAAAAATTCAGAAAAAAACTTGAATTTAAAAAAATCATATTTTCTATTAGCATAAGTTAGGGAAATGCCATTTTGTACTCATAAGTTTAAAAGAATGAACATCACTTATAATTCCAAGCATTATTAAGGACATGTAAGTACATGAATAATCATATATAGTGAAGTTAAAAACCATTCAAATCACTTTAAGTACTAATTGTTTTTTGACTGATAAATGATAAGCTGGAGCACATAACTTTTATTTGCACTCAAAATAAATGTATTAAATTACATCAACATCAGAAAGTGAAATACCCTCTTCCTGAACAATGCGTTGAATGAAGTGAAAAACAATGCACAGGGCATTGGGAGAATAGCTTGTGTGTGATTAGAGAATAGGGTTCCATTAAAACTAAATTTTGGTTTTTAGTGGCCTTGGCAATTAATATGATTGTTTATATGTGTATATATATATACATATATGTACATATATACATATATACACACATATATATTTCAAAACATTATAACACAGATCATGAAATAAAGAATTTCGATGAGGTTTTATTTTTGAATGATTATTCATTCAAACTATTATTTTGTTTAAAATACTAAAATCAAATGGCACATAACTTAAAACACAATCAAGTAAGTAATATGTTATATAGTATAAAGATACTCAGAAAAATATGGTGAAATGCAAATGACAAATATATTTAAAGAAATAACAATTATAAATCAAAAATAGAAATAAAAGCTGGGATTATATAACAATTAAATGTAATGGTTAAAAGGCAGTTTAATATAATTGACATTTTAAAAAAGCATTTCTGTTTAGCACATGGTCTAAAATAAATTTGTCTTGGTGAGATAATTAGAATGATTTGCATAGAAATACTAGTTTCCAGCGTTTCAAGTAGATCAGGGTAAAAAATTCCTTTTTATGTCTATTTGTATAGTTGAATCATTCAATGGTAGTATAATACCATTCTGCTACATCTGAAAATGTAAATCACTAACAACAATTGGTATAAAGAGCTATCAGATTGTACTTCATTAACTCTCCATTTCCAACATAACCTGTATGTAAATAACTTGATTAATGTGTTTCTTTAAAGTAATATATCTTCCAAACTTGTTGCTTACCTGTGATATTAAATTGCTAAAAATAAAAACACCCATTAATAATTTTATTACATTTTTTAGGACACAAATATTATTTAGACATCTTGAACTAGACATCTTTGTAAATGATTATTAAAGTTACATTGAATATGTGTAAGAGGCTAGAATAAAAATTGTATCAACAGGCTACAAATTGGTCATTTAAATTTAACATTTTTTGTTATTAAATAGTTTATTTACAAGTTTCACACTTTTTTAGTCCCCCTGCCTTCCCTCCCTGACTGTTCCCACCCTCTCCTGACCCTCCTAACCCCAAGTTGTTTGGTTGTTAGCTTGTTTTGACTTTTCCCTCATGGCTTTTAGTTTATTTTTCCTATGTTCCTTATATTAGTGAAACTATTTGGTTTCTGGCTTTTTTCATTCTGAATTGTTTCTGCTGCTATGATTTCTTCTTTTAAAAAACTTTATTTATACATAATTTCACATCCTTGTAATCCCAGGGATTCACCACCCCCCACCATCCCCACCATTCTCCCCCTTTCCTCCTGCCCAAAGTTGTATGCTTCAGTTTGGTGCTTAGCTTGTTTTGGCTTTTCCTCATGGCTTTTGTTTATTTTTTCCCTATATCCCATATATTAGTGAAACCATTTGGTTTCTGTCTTTTTCTTTTTGACTTGTTTCTGCTAATATGATTTCTTCTAAGTATATCCATGCTATCATAAAATTGTCAAATTTGTCATTTTTAATTGATGAGTAATATTCCATCATATTTTTGTACCACATTGTTTTATCCAGTCTTCTGTTTGGGGACATTTGTTTCCATATCCTTGCAATTATGAATAGTGTCGCAGTAAACATCCAAGCACAGGTAATCCTTTGCTTAAGCATTGAGGTCTCCTTTGGGTAGATTCCCAGAAGAGTGATTGCTGGGTTGAATGGTAGTTCCATTTCCATTAGTTTGAGTGTCCTTCACACAGCTTTCTATAGTGGCTGAAACAATTTACATTCCCACCAACAATGTGGGAATGTCCCCTTTCTCAGTGTGTAATGTGCCTTTCTCTCCACAACCAGGCTAGTACTTGTCCGTTTTTTGGATGTGGGCTGTTCTTACTGTAAGGCAGTTTCTCATTGTGGTTTTGATTTGCATTTCCCTGATTGCTAGTGACATAGAGCATTTTTTCATGTGGCTATTGGTCATTTGTATTTCCTCCTTGGAGAAGTATCTTTTTAGTTCTCCCATTTTTAAAGTGAGCTTTTTTTAAAATTGTTTTTGTTAAGTTGTGTGAGTTCTTTGTGTATTTTTGTCATCAGATCCTTATAACTTGTATGGAGGGCAAAAATATTTTCCCATCGGTTGGACTTCTTTTTTGTTTCTCTTGTCTCTTAAACTGTACAGAAGCTTTTTAGTTTGATATAGTCCCAGCTGTTTATGTTATCCTTCATTTTTTTACCTACTACCGATGTGGCCAGAAATGTAATTCTGAGTTGAAACTTGTGGAGGGTTTTGCCCACGTTTTCTTCTATGTATATTATGGTATCTGGTCTTACATTCAGATCTTTTATTCATTTTGAGTTGGTTTTTGTTTAAGGTATTAAAGATGTTTCTTGGTTTTTTTTTTTTTTTGCATGTTTTAGCCAGTTTTCCCCAGCACCATTTATTGAAGATATCCTTTCTCCAATGTAGGTTTTTCAGTGCTTTGTCAAAGATTAATTGACTATATATGCGTGGTTTTATTTCAGGGCACTCAATAAGACCAATGCTCTATTGGTCTTATTGTCTGTTTTTGTACCAGTACCAAGCTGTTTTAGTTATTATGGCTTTGTAGTATAATGTAAAATCTGGGATAGTAATACCTCCACTTTCCTTTTTTTTTGGTCAGGAGGCTTTTTTGAAATTTGAGGTCTTTTGTTATTCTATATGAATTTAAGTAATTTTTGTTCTATCTCTTTAAAGAATGTCATTGGGATTTTTATAGGGATTGTATTGAATCTGTAGATTACCTTTGGTCGGATGGTCATTTCAATGATGTTGATTCTTTAATTCCATGAGCAGGGGATGTCTTTCCATTTCCTTATGTCTTTTTCTATCTCTTTTAGCAGTGTCTTAAAGTTTTCTTTGTATAGTTCTTTCTCATGCTTTGTTAGGTTATTCCCAGGTATTTTTTGTTTGTTTGTTTGTTTGTTTTGTGTTTGTTTGATGGTAAATGGGATTATTTTTTAATTTCTTCTTCTGTTTGACTTTTTGTGTATAGGAATGCTACTGACTTTTGGCTACTGATTTTGTAACGAGCTACTTTTGAACTGATTTATTGTTTCAAGATTTTCTGTAGATTTTTAGGGGTTCTCTATATAAAAAAATCATGTCATCTGCATATAATAATAGCTTCAGTTCTTCTTCTCCTATTTGTATCCCTTTTATAGCCTTCTCTTACCTATCGCCCTGACTAGAACTTCCAAAACAATGTTAAAAAAGTAGTGGAGAGAGTGGGTATCCTTGCCTGGTTTCAGATCTTAGTTGGAATGATTTTATTTTTTCCCCATTTAGGATAATTTTTGCTATAGGTTTGTTGTAGATGACTTTTATTATGTTGATGTATGTTCTTCTGTTGATCCCCAATTTTTCAAGGGCATTTGTCATTAATGGATGCTGGACTTTGTCGAATGCTTTCTCTGCATTTATTGATATGATCATGTGGTTTTTATTTTTCTCTTTGTTGATGTGGTGGATTATGTTAATTGATATCCAAATGTTGGCCATCCTCATGTCCCTGGATAAATTCCACTTGGTTGTGGTGAATAATAATATTTTGTGAATCATTGGATTTGATTTGCCAGGATTTTGTTTAAAAATTTTGAGTCCGTGTTCACAAGGGAAATTGGCCTATAGTTTTCTTTCTTGGTGCTGTCCTTATTTGGTCTTGGTATGAGTGTGATGTTTGCTTATAGAATGTTTGACAATTTTCCTTCTTTCTCAATTTTTTGGAAAAGTTTAGTTGTGCAGGTGTTATTTCATCTTTGAATGTCTGATAGAATTCATTTGTGAAGCTGTCTGGTCCTGGGCTCTTTTTTTAGGGCTCCTTTTTTTGATGACTGCTTCAGTCTCACTGCTTGTGACTAGATTATTTAGTTTCTCTACTTCTTCTTCAGTTTTGAGTAGTATTTTTCCAAGTATCTGTCCATAACATCTAGGTTGTTTTGTTTTTTTTCCATATAGATGTTCATAGTAGTCTCTGATTATCCTTTGGATTTTTTTTCCTGTTATAATTTCTTCTCTCTCATTTATGATCCTGTTCATTTGAGTGTTCTCCCTTCCTTTCTTTGTGAGCACTGCAAGGGGGTTGTAAATTTTATTTATTTTTTTAAAAAAAACTAGCTCTTGGTTTTGTTGATCCTCTGGATGTTCTTTTTGATTTCTAGGTTATGCTTTTTTCAGTTTTTCTTATTTTTTGTCTTCTACTGGATTTTGGTTTTTCCTGTTGTTCTTTTTCTAATTTTTCAAATTCAGTGATTAGGTTATTTCTTTAGTTAGTTTCTTGGTTTTTGATATATGTCTGTATTCATATAAACCTTCCTATTAGATATGCTTTTGCTGAGTCCCAGACATTTTGGAATGTAGTATCTTCTTTGGCATTTGTTTTGAAGAAGGTTTTAATTTCTTCGATTACCCATTCTTTGTTTTGTAGCATACTATTCAGTCTCCATGTATTGGACACACTTCTTGCTTTCTCTTCATTGTTCATTTCTATTTTGATGCCTTTATTGTCAGAGAAAAAGTTGGTATAACTTTAATTTGGGGGTATTTATTCAAATTTGCCTTGTGTCCTAATCTGTGGTCAATTTTAGAGAAGGATCCATCTGCATTTGAAAAGAAGGTGCATTCCTTTCCTCGGGGGTGCAATGTCTCATATATATGATATATATATATCATATATATCTATTATCTCATATATATCATATATATCTACTACTATATATATATATACATATATATCATATATATATATTTACTAGGTCCATTTTGTCTTGGTCTTCCTTTAAAGCTTTTATATCTTGTTTAGTTTAGTTTTGTTTTTTATCTGACCCTTGGTGAGAGTGGAGTGTTAATGTATCCTATTACGTATGTTTTTTGCCAATATCTGCTTTCAATTCTGCTATCATGTTGATGAAATGTCTTTTTGGTGGATTAAACCCCAAACCATTAGGTAGTTACCATCTTTATCCTTTGTCACTTTTTTTGTTTTGAAATCTGCTTTGTCGGCTATGAGATGGCTACCCATGCCTTTTTTTGGGGACCATTTGTTTGTAGAATTCTTTTCCATATTCTTACCTTCAATCTATATTTATCTTTAGGGATTAGATATGTTTTCTGGAGGCAGCAGAATGTTGGGCTCTGCTTTCTGATCAGTCCATAATTCTGTGTCTTTTGCTTGATGAGTTTAGACCATTGACATTTAGAATGATTATTTTTGTTTGAGGTGCTAGAATTGCTTTTCTGGCAGACATTTTGAGGTTCTCATTTGGTTTCTTGTTACGTACATTCTGTTTATTTTTCTGAGGGCTTTGATCTTGAGGTTTCTTGCAAGATTTCATGGAATTGTGGTTTAGTGGTAGCAAATATCTGGAAACTGTCTGAGAAGGTTTTAATTTTTCCTTCATAAAAGAAGGACCATTTTGCAGGGTAGAGTATTCTTGGCTGATTTTTTTTTTGTCTTGGAGTTTTTTGAAGATGTGTCTCTATTCTCTCCTTGCTTGTAGTGTCTCTTCAGAGAAATTTGAGGTCAACCTAGTGTATTTTCCTTTGTAGGTTATCTGTTTCTTCTCTGTAGTCATTCTCATTAGTTTTTCTTTATCATGGACTCTTGGAAGTTTTATGATGATGTCTTGCTATAATTTTATTTTCATTAAAGTAGTTTGGTGTCCTTTTAGCTTCCTGTAAGTCTATTTTCATTTCATTCTTCAGATTTGGGAAATTCTCTCCCATTATTGTATTAAAAAGTCTTTCATTTCTTATGTGTTTCTCATCTCCTTCTGGGATTCCAATTTACTACTATATTTCCCATTTTTATTGTATCTGATAGATCTCTGATTTTTTCTTCTGTCTTCTAACTTTGTTTTTCTCTCTCTTTTTCTTTCTCGTCATCTCTATTTCCGTACCATCGAGTGTGCTAACTTATTCTACAATTTCTTCTAGTTTGCTTTCATTGCTTTTCCCTGAATTTTTGAGCCATTTTATTTCTCCTCTTATAAACTGTATATCCTTCAGTTTCTTATTTAGTGTTTCAATCTCATTCTTTTCATCAATGATAGTGTTCATTTTCTGCATTCTTTTTTATATTTTTCTACTTCTCTTAGCTAATTGAGTGTTTTCATCATGTTGTGTTTCATCTGACATATAAGGCATTTCTTTGATGTTGTCCTTTTTGGTTTCTGGAGATTGTTTATCCTTTGGTGATGAATTGTTTCCCTTTGGGCTTATTTGACTATTTGTATTTTTCTTCATTCCTGTGTTTTCTCTTCAGACTTGTTCTATGTTTTGAGCAGCTGCTGCTTTGGTATTGGTTGGCATATTGTCATCTACTAGGTTGTGGTTAATTTTGCTTTTGTGCCTTGCTTATTTCTAGTTTCCACTAGCTGTTTGGGGGTATAAGTCATTTCCTTGTCTGTGCCCATGCAGTGTAGAAGCACAGGCTTCTGCTCTATGGGATCTGCCCTGATATCCTGCAAATCCTCTCTTTGATCTAGCTTTCTGTGAGCCCCTGGGCTGGTTAACTTGAGTCTCTGAAGGAGACACTAAATAGCAAAAGTCCTTTGATAGGCAAACCCAAATTCTAAGCTCCAATTTATATGCAGGGTTATGACTTTTTCTGCCTTATGACTGAGTTGCTATGGTGGTTAGTTTCTAGGTTTTCCATTCCTGTGTTTGAATTATTTTAATAACATCCAACACAGAAATTTTATTTATGTATGTGTTTTTAGTGATACTAAAGATTTGATTTGGTTTATTTGTTGTTTATATCTGCTCCATCTGCCCTGTGTTTGTTCTTATGTGTTTCTGTATATTGTTGAGTTTTGCTTAGAGTTTTCATCAGTGCTGGTGCCACAGTGGTCTGAGGTGGCTGCAGGCAGAGGCTCCTCTCACCTGGGGGTGGGTACAGTTGAAGAATTGTGCTGGGAAATGGGTTCAAGGGAAGGCAGCTGTGGAGGGGGTGCTGGGCAGGAACTCCAAGGAGACAAGATATATGTAACATCTCTAACCATAGCTACTACTTTGTTCCTTTCCTCAAAGATAAGCTGTTCTCATCAAATTTTTGTTACAAAGTCTTTGTGATTAACACAAACTTCCCACATAACTATTAGATTAACAAATGACTAAACCTTTCACAGACTTCTTACTAAAAAGAGGAAACATGCAAATCACCAATTATATTAACAAAAAATAATACTAGGATTGCTAAATTTTCTTGAACATATAGAAATTTAATTAAGGAGATTAATATAAACTACCCAGAATAAAAAACAATATTCAATAAAATTGAAAAATATTGCTCTCTTTAATTTATCAAGATTTGTTCATATACAACTTTTAGTTTTAGAGTCTTACAGAGATTCAGCAAGTAGGAGACTAGTATATAAGCCTCACTGTAGTAGGTAAGAGATGAAGGTTCTAATTTGAAGAAATAAGTCCATGGTTCAACACTAAAATTCCAGATTAATGGAAGAAACTGAAATATGTAAATATCAGCATAAGTAAACAAACAAAAGGAACTTGAAGGAGGGAATTATAATAATGGGTAGTAAAAACAAGCCATATCTTTTCCACAATAATGTGTTAGTGGTTTTTCAACAACCTTGTACATATTACCTCTTTATTCTTCCCAAATTTGTACACGAATTCCACAGTTGTATGATTTAGATAATCTATTATTGCTATTTTACATATACAAAAACATTAACTGAGGAAATAGTTATACAGGGTAAATAAAATTTAATGAAATAGAAATAAATACCTGGGAATCTGATTGGAAAAAGATATTCTTCAAAAATAGCAATTGGTTGGCTTTAGAGTCTTCATAGATGGCATTTGATCAGAAAACCAAGGGGTCTGTATTCAGAGATATTTCAGATTCATTTAGTTCATAAACAATGATATAAACCCCAATGTTATTTATAGGTACATATATTTATATGAGACAATAAATCAAGACCTGAAGTATGCAGCATGAATACAATTGTAAGTTTTTTTTAAGTTGGAAAACTGATTATGATCAGTTTACTGGTGAGCACAAAGTCAAAGGTATTACAACCCATTGGTGGGAAGGTTGATATTATTGGGACATGAAGTGCAGCTATATATTTATTTCCAGAATTAAAAGTGTAGGTAGCAATGAAAATGTAAAGATATGCATCTGTGTGTGACCTTATATGACATAGTAGAAGAGATTGGATGAAAATGTCTTAAATGTTGCATTCATTCCAAGTATATGTATGTATATAAAATATAAAGCTATATATTATTATTTTAGAAAAAATAAAAACTGAAGAAAATTAAATCATTTTAATATATGTACATTGTGTTTATGTACATTTACATGCAAAGTGTTAAGCTAATTTTTGTGTTGGAATTCAGTTAATTCACTCCTTTCTTGTGAAAAGGAAATATTATTATTATTATCTAAAAGATAAAAATAAAAATAGAAACATCAAAAATGCATTAAGGAAAAGAGATAAATATGAAATTTAGAAATAAAGTCTATAGTCCAGGGATCTCAGAAACAAAAATTCTTGAGTTTTATCTATATAGGAAATAAAAAAAAAAATCAATTAATGTATTAAATAAAGAAGTCTAAGGAGTCTGAAACAAAAGAGAAAAGGAATCTATTACAGAAGAAAGCAGATCTATAAAGGAAATAACATTATTTTTTGAAGTGACATATTAAGATTTGCTTGGGGGAAATTATACAGATATGAGAAAAACAATTATGTGACCAATTTTGATCAATCTATTGTGATTTAAATATAACACATATACTTTATGTTATTACCTTATCTTCATTGAATGGCATTGACCTCAAAGATTTACAGAACTGTCTTTCATTATTTGATCATCAGTTGTGTTTATATAATATAATAAATATAGTTGAATATCAAAGTAAAAATGAAGGCATAACAATACTGAGTGCTGTAAACCATTGTCACTTTAATAAAAATGTACAAAGAGAAAAATGACTATGCAATGTTATCTTCAATTCAAGAATATAAGACTGATAAAGCCTTGAAATAGTGATATATATTTTGACTTGATAACTATAATTTTAAAGAACACAAACAAAATTCAAATTATACTGAGGGAAAAAAAGGGAATTCCTCAAGTCAAGTAACTTTAAATTCCAGTAGGTCTGCATTTATGAATTGTTGGATCCAAAGACCCATTTTGCATCTGTAGTTCTCTCCAGTTACTCATCTTTTAGCTGCAATGGCCTTTGGTTTGGGATCATTCTATAATATCATCATTAATACAGAAAAGATGACTCCAACCAGTCAAGATTTATACTCTAATGGAATCACATATTGCTATAACCCAACTTTTATCCAGGAAGTTCTGTTGCATATGCCTGAAGAAATTTCTATTATGTGGGGGTTGAGTGTAATGAATGACTTAAAATGGAAGATGCAGCTTTTTTTGTAGGAACCAAGTTGCAATGTTTGCCAAACATAAAAGGTGTGGGTAAGTATGATTTGTGGTTGTTATATAATTTAGAATAATCAGTTTTTCCTTTCTTGAAAAAAGTTAGAATTGAAAAATCAGGTTTTATCATTTAAACAGTTTTGTGTAGCTATATGCTTTTTTTATCATATAAATCTCAGTTAAAGGAAGTGAAACCAGAAATTTGTGAAATAGCTATCACTTATTCTACTATATATAATATAATATTCTATTATATACTACTCTTTTATAATTATACTGTATTAATATATGTATCTATAATATTAACAGAGTATTCATAATGATATGCATCTATAGTATCTATTTAATAAACATCTAAAATGTATACATTACTACATTTATTTCAAATGTAAGGGAGTCGTCCATTTTATGTTTTACCTAGGCTATCCAGCTCCTATAAATACTGTGAATCAAGATTTCCATAACTCCAAATACATAACGATGCTTCTAGTTTAGTATCACAAACATTTGAAATTAGGAAGGAAAACATGATTTCACTTTTCTAAATTGTTTGAAATTTGAAATTCATGTCTGGGATTGGTGATTATGTTATCATGTCTTCTGCTTTCTTCTTATACCTAGATTTAAACATGTGTTGACTTATTTTGCATCCCTGGGAGATGTGAAACTACCCATAATCATGTTAAACTATAACATAGCTTAAATATCCCATATGATATACACCCTCATCTCTCTCAGTATTGCTATGCCTCCATTTGTTATCTGATATTCAACTATAGTCATAGTTCATTCTTTTCTTGAATTTTCTGTGCTCTTTCCCTGTTAGAGTAAGCTGGATATGCTGTGATTTTTATCTATTACATTCTCATCTACTGTTGTACCACATTATCTCTTAATTGATTGTGTGCTTAAATATGTATCTGAATCCCAAATCTAGATAATGCATTCTTTATGCAGTTTAAATAACATATTATATATGTTATACATATATACATATACTTCACTGTGATTACTTAGTCTTTTATTTACTGCTTATTTTTTAAACTAATGATGTCAAAAATACTGATCTTGTTCAATTTTCAACTCAGCCATTGAGTTGGGATTTCATTTCAACAACTCTTACAGAATATTTTGTTAAATAGATAAAAGCAAATAAATTATTTCAAATAAGGATCATATATTTTCCAGATAAATATGAAATATAATTATTTCTAACATGAAATATCTTAAGACAAGACTTAGAGGCAATTTCATTTATATGATTCTATACATTTGAAGTTTCAAATTATTTTATTATAAAATAATAAAAATAGCATTTAAAATAAATGCTACATAAAATGCTAAACATGCCAAGATATTGTACTTAAATCTTATATATTTTAACTACACAATATGAGTTAACCTGAGCTAGTATTAATATAAATATATCTTAACTTAGAGTAATATAAACATAGAAATCCAAAGTCTTTCTTATTCTTTTTGTATTTTATAAATCTGTGGAACTCCTTAACCTGGATGGACAAAATAAATTAGGGGGGAAAATTAAATTGCATATATTTTTTAGAAATAATATTTTTCTTTCTCATTTAATCAACAATAGCTGTTACACTAGTAACTTAAAACTTAAAGAAGTTATTATGGAACCACTTGTTACAATTTCATTAACAGTCAGTTTTAAAATATGCAAGTTTCTCAAAAGATACAATTATTTCTGTGCTAGGTAAAATACTGAAGATGCAAGGTAGTTTATTTCAAACTTATAATCAGTAGAAAGAATTTTTCTAATTAATAGGATCACACAAGGAATTAAAAAAAACGTTAATGTAGTCTGCTATTAATCAACTAATTTCAATACAAGTGGCTGAGTCATTGATTCCTGCCCCTCACTGTACAGGTCTCCAACACTGATGAACAATAGTTATCTAGGCTTCTTATTTATAGCATCTATTCTAGAATTCATGACATTCAGTTCAACTGGAGCAAGTCTACTCTCCCAATTGAAAGACCTATTTTTATCTAGCAAAATATATTAACATTGTTGCCATCACTTCATGTCACACATTACAGAGTATAAATTCATCTCACCTATAAGAACATGCAGAGGAAAACAAATGTACTCTTCCTTTTTCTTTGCTAAATCCATATATATTAAAATCTAATAAAAATATATGGTCAAAGAGAATAAAGATATGGAAGTTAATATATTCTTGATCACTGGTGTTATATTTATCTGTGCTATTTTAATTTTAAAATATTTGGGAGAATTTTTAAAGTGAGAGTGCTGTAATATAGCATATCAAAAACTTTTCCTAGTTTTAAGAATTTTAGGTTATCTGATGTAATGAAATAAACTATATCTTATTGTATTGTCAGTTTGTAAGAGAGCCATATGTAATATATGTATGTATGACCTAGACAATATACATCATTGCACATTTAAAGTTATATGTGAAGTACTAACTATTGTTAGTATATGCTAAAAGTCTTAACTTTCAATTTTATAAAAGGCAGATGAAGAAAAACAGCAATCTAGGAGTGGAAAAGAAGTTTTAGAAATATTCTAATCTTGTAATGGAACCAGTAACACACATTGATATTTGTGTAACATTTTCAGCTGTCATGTTTGCAGCATTGCTATTAGCAGTAATGTTCAAACACAGAAGCTAACTTTCCTATTATATTAATAGTGTTTTTCCTCTCACTGATTATATGATTATATTTAGTATTGCTTGATAAGAGACCTTGAAAGGAACAATGGGAATAGGAGAACTTTAATCTCTTTACTTCTTGCAAAGTTCTAGGTACTATGCATAAATTGCTGCCTTTCTATATATTCTTTCATTTATGAAAACATTTCACTAAGACAAGATAATAGTCTTTCTCATTTATTGTATGAGAAAATTGTATTTTAGCTCACTATCATAATAATAGGGATGAAAACATAAACTGAAAATCCAGGAACTTTATGTTTAATTTCACTATTATATTGACTTAGTCACTTCCAAAACTCCTTATCCTTGAACACATTTGTTATTGATATATCATTTACTAATATAGCAGAAGAGAGAATATTTTTATTTACCAAGTTATAGAAGACCTCATATTCTATCTGATACCAGTTATTCCTGGACAGAAAACCACAGTAGATCACTGCACAAAGCATAAGGAAAATATGGTCTTGAGAAATGTCTTGAGAATATTCAGAAACATCCTTAAATTTTTATTTGACTTATATAATATCCAATAAATATTTTTCCACCGTGCTCTACTACCATTGAATGTCTATGTTTGATCTTACTGAGCTTAAGAAGGTGGGGGAGGTGAAGAAAACAAAAGATCAGGATAGTTAACAAATGTTAGTGAAGTGGGAAATCCCCGAGGTACACAATAATGGATTAATGTAATATAAATATAAATATGCATATATATGCAAAAAAAAAGAAAAAGAACACATTTATCAGATACCGGAATAGAACAACGGGCCAAACAACTAACAACTGAACGTCAACTTAACCATCCAACAAATCGCAGAAAAATGGGAGATGGAGTGACTGGTGGGGGGATACAGAGGGGGCATACGGAGGGAGGAGGAGGGATCAATGAATGCACAATTGTGACAAGTCAATAAAATGAATTTAAAAACAATAAATAAATAAAAATTTTAAAAATAAATTAAAAAAAAAACTCCAAAAGGCAGTATAATGCTATCAGCTTTTTGTGATTATTACATGAGATAACATTATAAAGCATTTTATATATTTTCTCAGTAATATTTATAGCATTAAATGAATGATTAGTGTTTTTAATATATTTTTAAGCCAAAACTAGCAGATTGAATTCAGGAAGATATGAGTCACAAAAGGGTGAACTAAAGTAAGAAAACATATTTGAAAAAACATTGTGTTTGTGTATGTGTGTGTGTGTGCAAGTAAATGATGAAACTTATAGACTTATTCATCCACATTGTGGATAAACTGATATTGTTGGAATTTGGCTATTGATATAATAGAAATGTTCATGGGGCTGTTGGGAAAACAGAGTCAGTTCTGTGCTGATAAGAGAAAGGATTTTCATGGTGAATCCCACAGTCCAAAAAACTGAATATTATTGCATATTTATTTATTTTAAAAATAAATAATTCATTACATTGAAAAGTCTGAAAATTGTAGAACTTCTAAAATGTTAATAATACCTTAGAGGGGCAGAAAATGTTTCCTATAAACTCAAGACAGAGAGATATAGAGAAAAGTGCATTGAATGTAAGGCTGACAACTATAGATTCTCTAAGCTACATTTGCTATAGCAGTTCTGGAGAAATAAAAATCTCCTTTTGAGTCTCAGCTTCTACCCCTGTATAAATGACAATAATACCTGTCCTAAGGATCGTTATTCTGATAAAATAAAATAATTGTACAGAAAGACAATAATAAAATAGATAATAAACAAAACAAAAATTTCTAACCTGAAGGAGCTTGTGCTACACTTTTGTAGTGGAGCTCATATTTAAATGCCAATCACGAGGAAGCACCTTTTTCCAAGCTATGAATGTTAAAATATGAACTCCTTTATAATATTATCTTTTATTCTGGGGCCAATTGTGCTTGACCAAGATGTATTTTTTTTTTAATGTGTATGTCGCTTTATTATTTTTCACACATATTTTCATGACTTCCTCTCCTTATAACTGTGACTCTTCTGAAATAATATTGTTTTTAGTTTCTAGCTAAATTATCAGACAGCTAATTGAATAAAGCTTTAGGTGAAGATTGAAGCACACTTACACTGAAAATGCATTTTGTTGTTGTTGTTGTTGCTGGGAAAATCATTGCCATGTTATTTAGGTTTTCAGATAAAATCCATGCATCTCAAATTTATTGGTAAAAGAATATGGGTTTATTAAAAAAATCTCTAAAGTAAAATATGCTTCAAAATACATAAACATTCAGAAATATATATATATATATATATATATATATATATATATATATATACATTGCTAAGGAATATGCAAGTATTGAGTGCTCCTTCTCACAAGAACATTACTTTGCTATATTTATAAAATTGGAAATTTTAATATGCATATGTTCTCCATTTTACTCAATAACATATCTTGTATAGCTTCCTCAATTCTCTGGAAGTTTTTATATAATGAATTTTTGAATGACTATCAGACTTGTGTTATATAAGGTAATAAAACCAATTAGTCATTTAAATCATTAGAAAAATCTTATTACAAAGCAGATATGTCAAATTATTTCTAGAATTATTTATTGAAATTTTAGAAAGCATCAATTTAAAGAATGGCTACTTTCAAATCCATTGATCAAGGATACCTCTCCTCATCTACTCTTTTGTCATCAGAACTGAAAGAATCAGTATTAGGCAGTTATCCTTATAGCAAATGTTTAAGATGGACCACTCCTTTAAAATATCCCACAATCCAGAGTATTCTTGACAGTCACTTAACTAATATTTCACCATATACTCTTGATAACATATAAATAACTTATGAGAGAGAAGTGGACAGCTCCAAATACTACCCGTAAATAATAACAATAGTATCTGGGGGAAAATATAGTAAGGTGGTAGGTAGGAGACTTGTTGCAAACTGAGTACAATGTCTCTGTGTGGCAAGGTAGACAGGGGTAATTCTGTTCTGATAGGTATTTTTGGACATTAACAGGGGGTATTTATAATAAGATCAGTTGAAGTAGAATGATTAACCCAGAGTTTATTAAATGTCTTTTCAATTCTTTTCACTTGTAGCTCAGATAGCACTGTAGTTCTGAAATTGAAATTTATGGTCTCATACCACTTTCTTAATTTGAAGTCTGCATTTTTCTTCTGAACAATCTTAGCAGGCACTTTCAGGGAATTTTTTTTTAAAGTATATTATATTTTAATGATTGCCAAGTAATATTAGAAAAGCATGTTCTCTCTCTTTTCAGAAGAAAAAATAACAGACATTTAACAAGCTCTATCTTTGCATAAAATAATGAAATCTGCTTTTTGGATTAGGAAATGCAATAACTCAGTCAAGCCTTGGCACAAGAGATGCTCCCCTGTTGAATACCCTTCTGCTTCAGACTGAAAAAGTATAAGAATTGGAAATGCGTTGACATATTTAATGCATGTAAAACTGTAAAGATAATATATTTTTAATGAGCCTCTGTCTTCCCTGTCACTTTTTACAATGATGGTGCTATATTGCATTCATTTCAAAAAAGGAATGAAGTAGAAATGATTTTGCTCAATTTATTATATATACATATATTTCATTTTGTCAAACACACTTTTATAGATATTCAATTCAATAAGCATGAAAAGAGAAGAAAAATATAATTGGGTAGTTGAACCAGGTTCTAAGATAATATTAATCTTCAAGGTAGTAGGAACTAAATAGAACTGACCTTTTACTCAAACAACTACCTCTTTCAAAAATCTGGTTTTCTGAATTCTCTACATTATGCTTGATAGTTAAGGCAAAGTTCCTATAAAAAGTTCAGATTCTTAAAAGTTAGTTTACTAGATCATGTAAAAAATGGAATTCCAAATAATTGAACTTCTTATAATTTATTGTCATATTCCTTATCAGAACATTTGATAAGTTAACATTAAACAGGAAAATTATCAGTTAAAATAAAGTATCAGAGAAATAATGATATAATATCAAATATTCTTTTGAAATTGGGACTACAACTCTATGATAACTGTGCCATTAATAAATTCATAGTTCAAAATGAATCATAACTTTAACTTTGATATCTTAAAGTCCAAAATAGAAAACATTGATTCACAAGATCTGAATACAATCAATGGTAACTTCCAAGGAACCAAGTACTTTCCTGGGATTTAAATATGATAATGGGGAAGAAAGAAAGTCTGGGCAGAGATTCTCTGACAAATGTCAAATTAAGAAGATAAAAACAAACATAAGCTTGTTAACATGTTCACCTGTGTAACACTGGAGATTTCCAGGTGAACTGAGAAAATCTCTGAAAAATCCCAAGTCATCACTAAATGTTATTTCAGCAAGAGAGACAAAAGAGAGAGAGAGAGAGACAGAGGGAGGGAGGGAGAAAGAGAAATGTTAGTGGGAAGAAAGAATGACAGTGAGAAAGTTAGGGAAGGTTATCAGGAAAAGCATGGTTTGTAGGGTAAAATGCTTATGCAAATATCCTAATGGTCTTCTCTACACATCTCTATGCACTAGTCTCTCAAAATTTAGTCTTCTTTCTCTTCTTTCCCTGGTACAGAGAGGGATATAACCTAACAAATGGAGATTGCCCTTACAAGGGTGTTTTTCCCTTAAAAAGATTGTCTTTCTGTTTTAGTGTTTCTGCAGTATTTACAGGCTCTCAAATATAATCGGTCAAAATAATCTTTATGCCAAAAAAGACATATTTTGGAGTGATACATCTGCTATCAATTTTTAAATCAAGTAAGTTTGAATGATCTATTTATTTGTTTATTAATTGGAAGATTTCTGTCTTTTGAAGGCTCATCATATATAAATCCCAGGTGGATATCTGGTTTATGATTAGTTATCATGGATTTTCTTTATAACATGTGAATCTGTAATTCAGTGCTTTCATTTTCTGGAGTTACCCTTCAAACTTAGAGTTAAATGTATGATTTAGATTGCATCAGTTTGAACTTAAGTTTACATATGAGGCAGTTATAGAATAAGTGTTTTAGTACCAATTTCGAAAGAAAATTTAATATTCCATATTTATATTATTTTCCTTATACATTATTTTAACTGATAACTTTCCTATTTAAAGTTAGCTTATCACAATTTTGTTAAAATATGTGAAATTTCCCTAAATAATTTTTTATGCTTACTAAAATAAAGTTAGTATACATTGCTATAGGTTTAAACATCTACAAATGTATACTTTCATACCTTGCCCACAACCAGTGCCATGACAATCCACTGTGTTCCACTGGATCTCCTCCATTCCTTACTCCCACAATCATCATTCCCTCTGGTTTCTCTGCAGTTTTGCAGTCAGATCTTTTAAGTTTTGTATTGGTTTGGTTTTGAATTTTTGTTTCTTCTCATATTTCACATATGAATGAAATCATGTCTTTCTGCTGACTTATTTTATTTAACATTATCTGTTCTGGTCACAACTGTGTTGTTGTAAAGGTCAAGAGTGTGTCCCTCTTAATAGCTTAGTATTCCACTGTATATACATACATCTTTTTCTCAATCACTTCTCTGGTATTGCATGCTTAACTTATGCTTATAGTTTTGTGATATCAGGCTAGATTTCAATCACTAAAAGGAAGCAAACAAAAACCAAAAATCTCTAATGTGTGGAGATTGAAAAACATACTTCTGAACAATTTGATAATGAAGAAGAAATTTTAAAATTCTTGTGTAAAATTCTTGTGAATAAAAATAGAAACACAACATATTCAAATATACAGGAAGGAACAAAAGTGATACTAAAAGGAAGTATCTAGGGATTCAGGTCCATATCAAGATACCAGCAAGAATAACCTGAACTTTCAACTCAAAATGTAAGAAAAAGAGAAACACATTAAACTAAAAGCCAATAAAAGAAAGAAAATAACAAAAAGTAGAGCAGAAATAAGTGAAATAGATATAAAAATAGTCCAAAGGTCCAATGAATCAAATGTTGGTTCTTAGAAAACAACAAAACAGACAAATTTCTAGTTAGAGTCACTAAGGGGGAAACGATTAATGAATAAAATCATAAATGAGTGTGGAGAAGTTGCATAAGACATTTTAGAAATCCAGATTCTAAAATTATTAAGAATATGTATATTTGAAAACATTGAATAATTTAGAAGAAATGAAGAAGTTCTTAATAAACTACAACTTCGCTCCAAAACTGAATCTGGAAGAGAGAAACGTGAAGAGACCAATTACAAACAAGGATCTTAAACAAATAGTCAAAAATTTCCCAAGGAACAAAAGTTATATTGAATTTAATAGAATTTTCCCCTTTTTTACTGTGCTCTAATGATGGGTATGGAGGGAAAAGCAAAATGTCCTTGACTGTTTACAGAGCAATCTTTGTAAAATACCTCCTTTGGGTCACACTTTGGCCAAACTTGAGCAGTTTAAACTGTACTTGCTGGCAAAGACATGCTTGTAACCATGTGACCCTGGATCAGATCTTCTTTTGTTATTGCTTGCTTCATGTTTGATCTAAATAAACTCTGCACCACAGTCCAGAGAGAGTCTATGGCTCCTTATTCTGGGGTATTTTTGACTCAATATATAATCCTTACCCTCCCGTAGGGGACCATTCAATCATGTCATGGCTGGTGCACAACAACCAATGGATAAAGGAAGAAATCAAAGAAGAATTTAAAACTTTCACTGAAACAAATGCAAAGGCAGTATTAAGAAGAAAGTTTATTGCACTAAAGCTTGTGTCAAAAGTTGGAAACAATCCAAAGAAATGAGTTAATTTCTCAGCTTGAAGAACTAGAAAAAGAACAACAAAAAACTCCAAAGTCCAATAGAAGATAAGGAATAATAAAAATGAAAGCACAATAAATCACATGGGGAAAAAAAAAACAAATACAAAAGGTCATTCTTTGAAAAAATTAATAAAATTGACACACCTACAGCAAGGCTCACAAAGAAAAGAAGGGAGCAGTACAAATAAACAGAATCACAAACAAAAAAAGGAGAAATCACAACAGACAGCAGAAAAAAAATAACCAGCTATTACTGTGAACATCTATATGCATTCAAACTTAACAACCTGAATTAAATGGACAAAGTCTTGGACCAATGCAACCACCCAATATGGAACAGAGAAGAAATAGAGGATTCAAACAAGCCAATTGCAAGTAGTGAAATTGAAGTAGTCATTAGGACTCTCCCTGAAAATTAAAGTCCAGGATCAGACAGATTCACAAATGAATTCTAGAAAACATTCAAGGAGTAAATAAGCCTATATTGCTAAAACTCTTCCAAAATATTAAGATGGAAAACTACCGAGTACTTTCTATGAAGCAAACATTATGCTAATATCAAACCAAGTAGAGACAACACAAAGAAAGAAAACTTCAGGTCAGTATCACTAATGAACACAGAGGCAAAATTTCTAGTAAAATAAAATACCTGCAAATCAAATCCAACAATGCAAAAAAATAATTATTCACCAAGACCAAATGGGATTCTTCTTAGAGGAACAGAAATGGTTCACCATCTGAAAAATCAATCAACATAATCCATCACATAAAAAAGGAGAAAATAAAGAATCATATGGTTATATCAATAGATGCAGAAAAAGCATTTGACAAAATAGAGCACCCATTTCTTATGAAAGCCTTAGAAAACATTGGAATAAAAGGAATATATCTCAACATAATAAAAGCTATATCTGACAAACTCACAGCAAATATTATCCTCAATAGGGAAAAACTGAAATCATTTCAATTAAAATCTGGAACCAGGCAAGGATGCCCACTTTCACCACTACTTTTCAACATAATACTAGAAAACCTAGGTAGGGCAATGAGACAAGAGAATCCAAATAGGGAATCCAAATAGGGAAAGAAAAAATAAAGATATCATTATATGCAGATGATATGATACTCTATGTAGAGAACACACACACACAAGCACAGAAAAGCTAATTGAAATAATAAATCAATTCAGTAAGGTTGCTAGGTACAAAATCAACACACAAAAATCAATAGCCTTTCTATATGAAAACAGAAAAGAAGAAAATAAAAATAACACCCCATTTGCCATCACACAAAAGAAAATTACATACTTGGGAATAAACCTAGCAAAAGATATGAAAGATCAATACAAAGAAAACTATAAAATATTCTTAAAATAAATGGAAGATATTAAAAAATGTAAAGACATTCCCTGCTCATGAATTGGAAGAAACAACATTATCAAAATGGACATACTACTAAAAGAAATCTACAGATTCAATGAAATTCCAATAAAAATCCCAATGACTTTTTTTGAAGCGATAGAACAAAACTAACTGAAATTCATAAGCAACAACACAAGACCCCAATATCCAAAACCTTCTTGATCAACAGAAGAATGAATGGAAGTATTACAACCCCAGATTTCAAACTATACTATTAAGCCATAATAATTACAACAGCATGGTACTGGTACAAAACAGACAAACAAACCAATGAATCAGAATCAAATACCCAGAAATAAAACCACATATATATGGTCAACTAATCTTTGACAAAGGGGCAAAAAATACACTGGAACAAGGACAGTCTCTTTAATATATGGTGCTGGGAAAACTGGACCAAGACATGAAAAATTGGACCAGGACAACACCCTCACACCTTGTATGAAAATCAACTCAAAATGGTAAAGATCTTGGATGTGAGACCTGCAACCATAAAAATATATGGAGGAAAACCTGAGCAAACTCTTCATGAATTTCACCTCATAAACTCATTTCTGGAAAACTATAGCTGGCAAAAAAAATGAAGGAAACCATAAACAGCTGGGACTACATCAAACTATAAAGTTTCTGTACAGCAAAAGAAACAATAAACAAAACAGAAAGAAACACAATCCACTGGGAGAAAATTTTTGCCCTCCAGATAAGTGACAAGGGTCTTATAACAAAGATCCACAAAGAGCTCCTACAATTCAACAAAACAAAGCAAAAAACCCAATCAAAAAATGGGGAGAAGAACCAAAAGACACTCCATCAATGAGGAGAAACAGATGACTAATAGATATATGAAAGAATGCTCCACATCACTAATAACCAGGGAAATGCAAATAAAACCACACTGAGATACCATCTTACACCAGTAAGAATGGCCCATATAAATAAAACAAGTGTTGGCACAGATGTGGAGAAAAAAGAACTCTTTTACAATACTGGTGGGAGTGCAAATTGGTTCTACACCATGGAAGACTGTGGAGAACTCTCAAACAATTGAAAGTGGAATTACCATTTGGTAATCCCACTACTGGGAATCTACCCAGATGACAGGAAAACACTAATTCAAAAGGACACCTGTATGTGTGTATTTATTGCACCTTTGTTTACAATTGCCAAGATATGGAAACCTATATGCCCTAAAATGAATTAATGGCTGAAAAGCTGTGTATGCAATGTAATATGCATAAATCAAAGAAGACAAACTTATGTCATTTGCAGCAATATTGATGGAGCTAGAAGGAATCAGGTTAGCTGTAACAAACCAGAAATCCAGAAAGAAAA
Source organism: Uropsilus gracilis (assembly GCA_004024945.1). NCBI lineage: Eukaryota > Metazoa > Chordata > Mammalia > Eulipotyphla > Talpidae > Uropsilus > Uropsilus gracilis. The sequence goes on from PVHY01000220.1 coordinate 26,382, forward strand.
TACAGAAAGAAAAAGAGAAATGATTTGAGAGATATAGGAAAAACAAACAAATGCTTCAGAAAAATTGAGAAGTGCCAACAGAAATAAAGCATAGTACAAGAGAGGGGGAGGAAGGAGAGAATGGGAGCAGGGAAGAGCAAAGATTAAGAGGTTGCACATATGGTAAAGTGATGGGAAAGCATCAAGGTAGAAAATGATGCAATATATATATACATACATACATACATACATGCATACATATTTATGTATTTAGATATGTAAGTTCAAAATAAAAAGAAACAAAAAACATTCTGGTAATGCAAAGGATACATGAATAGTCTTTAAGTTATAAAAAAAATAATTGACAGGAAAGATGGAAATATTTGGTACAACTCATACAATATTCTCACTAATACCCAAATCTAATATCAGTCTCTCAAAATTGTAATCATTAACTGCATATAATAATTTCTAGCCCATGTTTGTCACATAGAATTGGCTGGCTTAGTATTTGACTTCAGAGAGATATTGTATATAAATATTTAAATGCTAGAAAAATTGCAGAAATATTTACTGGTGTCAGGAATACTGCTAATGGATCTTCTTGATATGAAAAAAGCAGTGAATATAATAGTGGCTAAAGGTAGAGAGGAACCTATTTCTTTAAATATACTGATGTACTATTTACTAAAGTTAAAACCAGTAATGAACTACTTTACTTTGATACAATGATCAAAAATATGACATATCATTGTTCTTTATACTCTTTACACATATTTATATTATCTACCTAATAGATAATTAGTTCATTCACCAGATCGTGAACTGTCCGAGATCTCTGGTTTTGTTTTGCTTTATTCATTTTAAAATTCTTAGGCACAGATATTTAATAGTATTCAAAAAGCTTGAGCAATTTGACCCTTTAATTAGATCTAACATGTAGTTTCTCATTTTCCTTGGCATTTTCCTTGTATTTGGTTGTGCTATAAGACATTGCCTTAGTCATATTCACATGAGGATTTTTATGTGAAGTTTAGCCATATGGAACACTAGAAAGGAAATTACTCCTCCTGCCCTTACAAAATGAGTTCATATTTAACTTCTGTGCTGTAGATAGAAATTCAACTTTATGAACCAGTTAAAAAATGAAGTGCATGGTGTGCTTTTTGTCGCACTTAGATATTGATAAATGATTTTTTCTTTTCCCAAGGCTAAGCAGAGAAAGTCACCACAATAACAACTTCCTAAATGTGAATGAAACTCTCATTTGTAATCTTTCTACCACATAACTCCACTCAATTGACTTGATGACTCAAGTAGACATGAGCTGTAGGTTAAACTCGAAACAAGAGAATAGAAGACTCTTCTAATAACACTAAATTGAGACAGAGAATATTCCATTAAGGGTCATGTATATAAGAATTATCCTTATGCAACCTTCACAAATATTAGTCTTGAGAAGTCTCCATTGGGGTCAGGTCAAGAAGAACTGTGGGTTAAAGGGAACAAAGTCTACATTCTTGTATGATGTTCACATAATCATGCCTGGGATGGGCACTTTCCAGTATCTATGGCCTTTTTGGGAAGAAAATGTGATACATCAGAGTTTGATACAATGGCAGGATCCAGGGGATTATTTTGATGAAGAGGTGCTTTGTAAAGTTTAGTGAATTTTGTTCTTTTTCTTAGTGGCCACATAACTTACCATTCCACACCACAGAGTACTGATTGTGAAGAAGTACTAATTTCACTATTGGTGTAACTTGCTTTTACTATGGTGGATAATAAAGCTTTTGGACTGCAACGATTGAATTTAAATATTTTGATCACTGCATTTTAATACTGAGATCAGGGACAGGGACTGATTATTGTTTTAACATCTCTTCCCAAATGTGTACAAACACATACATACACACATTAAAATATGTTTCTTAGTAATAAAAGGGAATAAAAATTGACAATTTTTCTCTTTGAATTTAATTCAGGTAATTAAAGAAATCTCTTATAAGGCATTGCTAACTTTGAATTAACAGAAGAGAGACATCGTTGACCATATACAATAATAAATATAGATTTTGTGAAACTAGCTTAGAATATCACTAACTGTATTAATGGCTACAGATGCATTAAGTAACATCAATAATTCATGGGAAGGGGAAATCTGATTTAGCTAAAGTTTTTTTTACTTGAAACAGAGGAACCATCAAAATTTGATTCATAAATGGCAGGTTTGTAAGAGTTATAGGGTAGAAATGTAAAGCAATGTTTGATATGTGTTAAAGTTTTCAATAAAGAACACAGCATAAAAATGTTAGTAGTTAAGAAGACATATGAAAATTCTCAGGAAGAATAAAAGAAAATGTTACAGACTGGGGAAATTTTTTCTAGCGATAGAAATTTTTTCTATGCATTTGATGGTCTTACCAGACATTGTACATGGCAATGAAAGTTCTAAACTGGAGAATATGCAATAGAAACTAGCAAAGTGGAAAAGAATATATAAGAATTGTGGGATAACTTTAAAAAGTGCAACATAAACGTAAAATAAATGCCAAGAAAAACAAAGATAAAAAGGAACTACAACCAAGAAACCTATTTGAAGCAACGATGACTGATAATTTCCTCAAAATTAGTGACATATCTCAAACCACAGATAGAGGAAACTTAGAAACAACTAGAATGAACATGAAAAGGTACAGAAAATACAAACAAAAAACCCATGAAGTGAACTAGACTTCAAGAACTTACAGAAAATCAAAGAATGACTTCTGACATTTGCTTAGAGGCTATGAAATCAAGAAGAAATTTAAGTGAAACAGTTAAATCACTAAAAGACATAGGTCAGTAACAGAGTATTAGATAAAATTATTCCTCAAAAAGAGAATAAAATATTTTCTCAGATGAAATGTAATTAAAGAAATGTGTTGCTAGTAAATTTAGTAGATCAGTCTTAGCAAGAAATATGGAAGACATTTTCAACAGGAGAAAAGCGTAAGTCAGAAACTCAGATATACATAAAGCAAGAGAGTTCTTTAAAGTAAAGCAATGACAGTAAATTAAGTATTTCTTTTTTATTGATCTATCTATCTATCTATCTATCTATCTATCTATCTATCTATCTATCTATCTATCTATCTATCTATCTATCTATCTATCTATCTATCTATCTATCTATCTATCTATCTATCTATCTATCTATCTACTTATATGTACCCACATTGAGGTCTCCTTTGGGTAGATTCCCAAAAGAGTGATTGCTGGGTCAAATAGTAGTTCCATTTTCATTAGTTTGAGGGTCCTCCATACTGCTTTCCATAGTGGCTAGACCAGTTTACATTTCCACCAGCAGCGTAAGTGTTCCTTTCTCTCTCCACATCCACACACCTGCACTTATTCCTGCCTGTTTTTTTATTTTTTTATTTGGGACATTCTTACTGGTGTAAGGTGGTATCTCATTGTGGTTTTGATTTGCATTTCCCTGATTGCTAGTGACATTGAGCAATTTTTCATGTGCCTGTTGGCCATTTGTATTTCCTCTTTGGAGAAGTGTCTTTTTAGTTCTTCTCGTTTTTTGACTGGGCTTCTTGTTTTGTTTTTGATTAGTTGTGCAAGTTCCTTGTGGATCTGTGTATTAAACCCTTATCACTTTTTTGGAGGGAAATTTTTTTCCCAGTTGATTGGGCTTCTTTTACTTTTTTCTGTTGTCTCTTGCTGTATCGAGCTTTTTAGTCTGATGTAGTGCCATCTGTTTATGTTTTCCTTCAATTTTTTGCCTTCTGCAGATGTTTGCAGAAAGAGATTTCTGAATTGTAATTAATGAAGGGTTTTGCCCAAGTCGTGCTATATGTATGTTATTGTTTCAGGTCTGACAGCTAAGTCTTTTATCCATTTTGAGTTGGTTTTTGTACGTGGTGTGATGATGTTCTCTTGGTCCATTATTTTGCAGGTCTTGGTCCAATTTTCCCAGCATAACTTATTGAAGAGGCTATCTTTGTTCCAATATAAGTTTTTCCCTCCTTTGTCAAAGATTAGTTGACTATATATGTGTGGTTTTATTTCCGGGCTCTCAATTCTGTTCCATTGGTCTGATTGTTGTTGTATCAGTACCATGCTGTTTCAGTTATTATGGCTTTGTAGTATAGCTTGAAGTCTGGAAAAGTTAGACCTCCATTCTCTCTTTTATTTTTTGGTGTTGAGGTTTTTGATATTCGAGGTCTTTGTTATTCCATATGAATTTCTGTAATTTTTCTCTTTAAGAATGTCATTGGAATTTTTAGAGGGATTGCATTGAATCTGTAGATTGTTTTTGGTAGGATGGCCATTTTAATGATGTTAATTCTTCCAATCCATGAGCAAGGAATGTCTTTCCATTTCCTTAACTCTTCTTCTGTCTCTTTAAGGTTTTATTTTTATAGTACTTTCATGTGTTTTGTTAGGTTTAGTCCCAGATATTTAATTGTTTTTGGTGTGATGGTAAATGGGATGACTTTTTTAATTTCTTCTTCTGCCTGACTTTTTGCATATAGATAGGCTACTGACTTCTCTGTGTGCTGATTTTGTAACCACTACCTTACTGAACTGGTTTATTGTTTCAAGAAGTTTTTCCTGTAGATTTTTTTGGGTTATCTACATAAAGAATCATCATCAGCTTATAATGATAGCTTTAGTTCCTCTTTTCCTATTTGTATCCCTTTTATATCTTTCTCTTGACTTATTGCCCAGGCTAGAACTTCCAATACAATGTTAAAAAGTAGTGGAGAAAGTGGGTATCTTTGTCTGGTTCAGGATCTTAATTGGAATGATTTTAGTTTTCCTCATTTAAGATGATGTTTGCTGTAGGTTTGTTATAGATGACCTTCATTATGTTGAGGTATGTTCCTTTCATCCTCAATTTTTCAAGGATTTTTATCATAAATGGGTGCTGTACTTTGTCGAATGCTTTCTCTGGATCTATTGATATGATCATATGGTTTTTGTTTTTCTTCTTGTTGGTTTGGTGGATTATGTTAATTGATTTCCATATGTTGAACCATCCTTTTTCCCCTGGGATAAATCCCACTTGGTCTTAGTGAATAATGCTTTTTGTGCATAGTTGGATTTGATTTGCTAGGATTTTGTTTAGAATTTTTGCATCCGTGTTCATTAGGGAAATTGGTCTGTAGTTTTCTTTCTTGATGCTGTCCTTATTTGGTTTTGGTATGAGAGTGATGTTTGTTTCATAGAATGTTTGGGAGCTTTCTGTCTTTCTCGATTTTTTGGAATAATTTTAGTAGTATAGGTCTTATTTCCTCTTTGAATGTCATGTTGAATTCATTTGTAAAGCCATCTGGTCCTGGGCTCTTGTTTTTAGAGAGAGTTTTTATGACTCCTTCAATTTCGCTGCTTGTGATTGAATTATTTAGGCTCCCTATTTCTTCTTTGTTCAATTTTGAGTAGTTGTATTTTTCCAAGTATCTGTCCATCTCATGCAGGTTGTTGAATTTGTGTCTATATAGATGTTTGTAGTAAGTAGTCTCTGATTATCTTTTGGATTTTGTTTGTGTCCGTTGTAGTTTCTCCTCTTTCATTTATGATTCTATTTATTTGAGTATTCTCTCTTTTTTTCTTTGTGAGCTTTGCAAGGGGGTTGTAAATTTTATTTATTTTTTTCAAAGAACCAGCTCTTAGTTTTGCTGATCTTCTGGATATGAAACTGGGTCCCCTTAAGCCCCCCATCCCAGGTTGTGGCAGTTAACAATTTACTCCTCTCCCATCAGGCGGTGGCAGTGAGCCCTTTCCCCTTAAGGGAGCTCCTTCCCCATTGGCTGGTGGTAGTGAGCCCCGCCCCCTTAAGGTGCTCCTCCCCTATTGGCCCGGGGCAGTTTGCTCTGCCCCATTTGGTGTGGCAGTTAAAAACTGCCAGAAGGGGCAATTGGGAAAAAAAAGAATAAAGGAAAAGAAAGAAGAGAAAGGAGTTGGAAAACGGGAGTGGGAGGAGGAGCAGGGGGCGAAAAGGCAAAGACCAGAGACTAGGAGGAGACAGAGACCGTTTGGGGAGGAAAGAGATCTTCTAGAGAGAGAGAGAAACTTTTGGAGAAGAGAGAAGAGAATGGCAGGTGGGTAAAGAGTAGCCCGAGTGACCAGGCTGGGCAGAAGTCCCCTGAAAGTGTGAGCTGGAGGTGACAAGGAGCCATGGTGGCTGGCAGAAGTGTGGCCAGCGTGGAGAGTATGGCACTGTAGCAAGGTGATATGGAAAGCTGGTACCCTGAGATGGCCGGTGGTTTGGAAAGCTGATTTCTGCATCAGCAATCATGGAAGAAGTTTGAAGAGCCTTGGAGAAATCGAGCAGCGTGGACACTGGAGAGAAAAGAAGAAAAGGAAGACACCGGCGAAAGGACTGGACTTTGCACTTGCCTACCTCTGAAGTCCAGAGAGACAAAGGAACCACCATTGGACTGTGCCTTGGGGATCTTTGGGTCTGAGAATGGTGACTGGGGTAAGATAGCTGCCACGTGTGGCTTTAAGGACGTTTCGTTTTCCCTGTTGAGCTCCCTTGTTAATAAACCCTGTTGTTACACTGCAATTTGAGTGCCAACTGCTCCGCGCGGGTGAAATGGACCCTTGGGGCTTCGTGGATTGGAGGGCTTTTTGCCCTTCCCTCCTTTTGGAGACCCGATTTCAGATAGTCTTTTTGGTTTCTAGGTTATTTATTTCTGCTTTTACTTTTATTATTTCTTGTCTTCTGCTGGGTTTTAGGTTTTCCTGTCGTTCTTTTTCTAATATTTCAAGTTAGGGTAGAGGTTTTTTTCTTTGGATATTATTTTGGTTTTTGATATGGACCTGTATTGCTATGAACCTTCCTCTTAGATATGCTTTTGCTGAGCCCTAGACAGTTTGGAATGTTGTCTTCTTTGTCATTGTTTCAAAGTAGGTTTTAATTTCTTCAATTACCCATTCTTCCTTTAGTAGCGTATTGTTCAGTCTCCATGTATTGACATTCTTCTTGCTTTCTCTTCATTGTTAATTTCTAGTTTGATGCCCTTATGATCAGAAAAAAAGTTGGTATAATTTTGATTTTGTGTATTTATTCAAGTTTTCCTAATATGTGGTCAATTTTAGAGAAAGATCCATGTGTATTTGAAAACAAGGTGTATTCCCATTTTGGGAGGGTGCAGTTCATGTAGCTATCTATTAGGTCCATTTGGTCTAGGTTTTCCTTTAAAGCTTTTGTTTAGCTTCTGTTTTGCCCATCTGTCTTTTGTGAGAGTGGGTATTAAAATCTCCTATAACATATGTGTTTTCACCATATTTGTTTTCAGTTCTGGTAGTAGCTCTTACGAATCTAGGTGCTCCCTCATCTGGTGAATATATGTTGATAATTGTTATGTCTTTTTGGTGGGTTGAACCATGTACCATTAGGTAGTGTCCATCTTTATACTTTATCACTCTTTTTATTCTGAAATCTGCTTTATCCACTATGAGAATTGCTACTTTGGCCTTTTGGGGGGGACTGTTCGCTTGTAGAATTGTTCGCCATCCTTTCAACCTTCACTCTGTGTTTATCTTTGGGGATTAAATGTGTTTCCTGGAGACAGCAGAATGTTGGGTTCTGTCTTTTGATCCATTCTGGAACTCTCTGTTTTTTGATTGATGAGTTTAGACCATCAACATTTAGAGTAATTATCTATGTGTGAAGTTCTAGTATTGGTTTGCTCGAGATTATTTTGAGGTTCTGCTTTGGTTTCTTGTTATGTTTATTCTATTTATTCATCTGAGGGTTTTGGTTTTGAGGCTTCTTCCAATATTTCTTGGAGTGGGGGTTTTGTGGTAGCAAATTTTTGGAGACTTTGTCTGAGAAGGCTCTAATTTTTTCCTTCATAAAGGAAGGACAGTTTTACAGATTATAGTATTCTTGGCTGGCACTTTTGTCTTGGAGATTTTTGAAGATGTGGCTCCATTCTCTTCGCACTTGGAGTGTCTCTTCAGAGAAATATGAGGTCAGTCTAATGGGCTTTCCTGTGTAGGTTTTCCTTTGTAGGTTACCTCTCTCTAGTCACCCTCATTATTTTTTCTTTATCTTGGACTCTTGGAAGTTTTACGATTATGTGTCTTGGTGTAGTTTTTCTTTCATTAATGTAGTTTGGTGTCCTTTTTGCTTCCTTTATGTTTATTTTCAATTCATTCTTCAAGTTTGTGAAGTTCTCTTCTATTATTGCATTAAAAAGCCTTTCATTTCCTTTGTCTTTCTCTTCTCCTTCTGGGATTCCAATTACTCTTTTATTGCCTTTTTTCAAGGTATCTGAAGATATCTGATTTTTCTTCTGGCTTCTTTGTTTTTCTTTCTCTTTTTCTCTCTTAGTTCTCTCTATGTATCTGCCAGTGTGCTGATTAGTTCTTCAATTTCTTCTAGTCTGCTTTCATGGCTTTTCCCTGTCTTTAAGGTCTTCTATCACTCCTCCTATATACTGAATCTCCTTCATTTTCTTCTACTTCTCCTCTTAGTTTGTTGATTCTTTTTATCATATTGTTACTGACTTATTTATCTGACATACATAAAGGGCATTTCATTGACTTTGTCCTTGTTGGTTTCTGCAGATTGTTTATTCTTTGGAGATCGATTATTTCCCTTTGGGCTCGCTTGAGTATTTGTATTTTTCTTCCTTCTTGTGTTTATCCTTTAGGTTTGCTCTACATATTGTGCAACAACTGCTCTAGTATTGGTTGGCATGTTTAAGCATCAGTTTGTGGTACTTTCTGCCCTTGTGCCTGTATAATTTTTTACTTCTGTTGGCTGTTTTGGGGGATGAGTACCTTTCCTTTGTTTCTGGGCTGTGTGTTCTGTGTTTTACTTTTATTCTCTATCCAGTGTTCTAATTCTTGTTGAGGTTCCTATCTGTCCCAGATCCCTTGTTGCCAGAAGTCTCTCACTTACAGAAGCCACAAGTGTCCCGAAGCCAGCCAGAGTCCACTGCCACTGCCCGTGCAAGGAGGGAGTGGGTTTGACAGTCCTCGGGGCAATTTGAGGGGGGCAGTATAATTGGGGGGGATAAATTAAATATTTCTATTTTTTTATTCTTAATTGCTCTAACAAGTAACAGTTTTCTTCCAAAATAATAACAATTAATTTCACTATATATTCATGTTATAGATGCCATGCATGTCTATGTGTAAATTACATGGACACAAAGAAAGAGATAATGAATAGAAGGAAGAAAGTAGAAATTTTATTATCAAAAGGTACTTGTATTATCTGTAAATGTTATAATATTTGATTTGATCTAAATGTTTGTTATATACTCTAAGGAAACAATTAAAAATGTTTAAAGTATTTAATTGACAGTGCTAAAAAAGGAGAGAAACAAATATAATCATCTAAAATATTTGATTAAAACCATATATAAGGAAGTTGAGTAAAAAATACAATAAAAATTAGAACATGAATAAGGCAATAAATAGATAATACTAATTGACATATTAGATATTTATCTACCTAGATGAATATTTTTTTTTAATTTGAAATGGCCTAAATACAAAAATGAAAATGCTTGTACATGTACACTTCCAATTTTCTTTAAATGAGTGATTATGCATTATATCAGTAGATATCTTCGGGTAAAATTATGGATCATCTGATAGATTAATTTTTAATATTTTGAGAAACTTGCATATTGTTTGCCATAGATACTGGACAAGACTCCATTCCCAGCAATAATGTATAATTGTTCACTTTTTCCTCTACATCTTCACCAATATTTATTGCTTCTTTTCTCTTTTACATAGGATATTATCATGCCTATCATATCCAGTATATTTATTTGAAGATTATCAATGGAGTTTTGAAAGGGATTGAAGTGAATCTGTATATTTTAACATGATATTCTTAAAGCTTTGAGTGTTATTTTTCCATCTCTGTGCCTTCTTCAGTTTCTCTTATCAATGTCCTTGTACAGTTCCTTAACTTTTTTGTTAAGTTTTATCCTAAGTATTTGATTATTTGTAATGCAATAGTAAATGGGATCTTTTTCTTCACTTTTTTTTCCTATTCCAGTTCATTTTTTGCACATAAGAACATGACTAATTGATAATTCTTTATATTATTTTAAAATTAATATGAGTATACAAATGATATGAAATAGTTAAACCTTTCTAAAGAGAATAGTAATAGGACTTATTACATTTCAATTATAAGATATTCTATGAAACTATCATAATCAAGGAAGTATGTTATAGCTGATAAATATATCAATGTAATACAGTTTGGAAGCAGAGTGACATTTGGATTTTGTTACCTGACAAAGGAATCAAAGAATATTAATGGGGTAAGTCTTCTGCAAATAATATTTCAACAATTGTCAACCCATGAGTGAGAGCAAAAGTTGAGTGACCTCATAGGCATGGTATATGGTAATTATTAGTAAAACATAGAAGTAAACTATGAACTTTAAATTATGATGTTCATTATGATGTTCCTGAAATTACATCAAATTGGTATTGATAAATTTTTGATGGGCAAAGCTTCCTTTAAAAACACAGATACAGCATTAATTATTAATTATGCATTAATCAATAACAATTTATTAATCATACATTGATAATCACATTTAATTTTAATTGACAAATTCTCATTTATAAAAAAAAACAGTTAGTTTAGATATATTGGGAAATTACTGTGAAAATATATTGTATGTTATCCATTATATGAACATATAGTGAACTACATGTCTCAATAATATAAAAGAACCCCTAGAACTTAATAACTGAAAAACCAAAATGAACAAAGTGTGTGAACAAATAAAATTTACAAAATAGGTGAAAGAGAAATATAAATTAAAGACAAAGTAAAATACAAAACATTCATTAGAATAAATAAGATTCAAGGTCTGACAATAGAAATGTTGGTGAAAATATAGAGCAGTTATAGCTCTCATACATTATCAATTGGCATATAAAATGACACCATCATTTTAGCATCGTTTGATAATTTTTTACAACAACAAGCAAGCATTTACCTACAGTTTCACATCTCGAGTTTTAGTCATGATAAGAAACAAATGTCCATAAAATTCCTTTTAACAAGAATGTATATAGCAATCTTATTCCCAGCAGCCAAAATTGTCTATCAAGAGACAAATTGATCAATATACAATTAAAGTGACAATGAATAGCTATTTGATTTAAAAGTTGATAATATATATGATTTATACCTACAAAAAATATAAAGAATTCTGAAAATCATTATGTTGAGTGAAAGAAACAAGATCCCCAAATAGGTAAGTACCTTTTGATTACACATGGTTCTAGAACAGAAACTTATTTATGATAATATTAATTAAAATAGAATAAAAGGAGTGACTAATGAACTAATGGGGATAAAGGAATATTCTGGATCAATAGAATTGTTTTATATATTAAAATTGATGTGACTTGAATGAAATGTTATCATACTTGACAAAATGATCAAGCTCTAGGCAATTGTGCATTTTATATTAGGCATACAAAACAAATCTTACACACTGTTAATTTTATTAACTTCTAAAAATTAAGATGTTTAACATATGAACAATGAATTTTATATGGAAAGATTCAGATTAAAAGACTACAAGGCATATAAAAATATCATAGGACCAATGGTTATTACCCTAAAATCACTTCTAGGGTCTATGCAATTGAAGTTAGATATATTTTCCTCATAGTGTAGATATTGGTGGAATTATTATTATTGTTGTTGTTGTTGTTATTATTATGAATTATTCAAGAGAGCAGTCTATGTCAATTTTCCATACTCCCTACATCTTTTGGTCCATTGTAGACACTCATGTATATCTAGTCACTTAAACTAGAAAGTCAGGAATCTCTTCCTAGAAATTTTCTCTTCCTTGTTTCTCACATCCAATCTAGATATTTTTTTCTACTTCCAAACTATGGTCTCTTTACAAGCTGGACCACTTTTTCAAACACCTCATTTTCCCTTTCATTGATTGATACTATCATTTCTAACTTGACTTTATAACTTTGATACTCAAGCCTATCAAATTCATACTTGGAGTACAGGAGTAATTATTAAAATTAATAATACTCTGACCATGCCAAGCAATATTGCACAGGATTAGAAATGAGGGTTTTGGAGCTTGATTTTCTTAATGACACCATTTATGTAACTTGTAAACTAAATTAAATTATACCACAGCTGTATTTTCTTAAAATAAAATGAGTTATTAGAGGAATAACTACAAATAAAGCACTTAAAAGACTGGCATACAGAATAGGGTCATAAAAATTAGCCATAATTACTGTCTAGTAATGTCAAATAAACAAAATTCACCAATATCTATGTTACATATTTTATATCTCTAGTTTTCTTTGCCACTTTCTGCCTACCACAATATTCCCCAAAATATGGATATAATGGATATCCATAATTTTTATTTAATTGAAGTAATATTGGTTTACAACATTTTATGTAATTTAGGGACACAGGACCACACCTACTCAAACACCTGCCACACAATTTTCTTTAGTAATAAGTGGTATTCCACTGCTCCTATTCTAACTCTTCCACAATGACTTTTATAAGCTACTCATATATTTTTTTCATGTATCTATTTTCTTGGAAGGTAAACTTGACAGAACAGAACATGCACAATTATTTATATATTATCACAATCATTTAGCATATGATTTAGGATTTTTTTAAATGAATAAATGACTTTTAACATCAGGATTATAAAAAATTGGCAAATTATTTCAAGTGATGAAAACCTCCATTTAGGAGGACTGCATACTCACTATAAAGTAATTTATGAATTTTTTTTGAAAGACATCATGAACCCAGAAGTGGAAAAATATAAATGTACAGCTCATGTGAAAAAAAAATGTACAAGATATAAATTGGTGTAACTTTTCTGGTAAATAAGTTAAATATTAAATGCATCATGATTATTTGCAATTATATATAAACAGTGATTTTCTTGAGCAAAAGATCTGTCTATAATCAATGATCTTGGAATCAGATAACAAATGGGTTTCTTCCATATGGCATAACAAAGGAGAATACAAATTCTCAGCCAAGCAGCAGGGACTTGGAAACTGGATATGCCATTGAGTAGTTGAACATAATTGAAACATTTTAGGTAACCATTTTAATATACAGTTCATTGACATCAATTATCTTCATAAGATTACACAGTCATTGTTATTATCTATGTCATAGATTTTTTTTTATCCTTCCAAATAGAAATCTGTATCCATCAAATAATATCTTCCCTTTCCCCTGTTCCAGACTCTGTCACATTTGCTTCTTTTATGTATTTTTCCAGATGAAGAAAATGAAGACTGCACCACATTTTCATCTGGAAAATGATTATAATACCTGTCTCTCAATTAAATGAAAAAAAAAATATATATATAAATCAGATGTCTGTTTTATATACAAAAGTTAAAATATAAAATGTTTTTGAGATCTCATTATTCTTTGGGGTGTTATGTTAACATACAAAATAAAGCACTGGTCATTTGCAGTTTTAACAATAATAAAATAATTATAGTAGTTTTATTATTTTGACCGTTTTATATATACAGTTCAGTGTCATTAAATGTCTTCATAAAAATATGCAAAAATTGTTATCTATTACCCACATATTTTATCCTAAAAATAGAAAATCTAATAAATAATAACTTTACCTTTTCTAATCACAGATTCTTATCCTTATTTTCTCTATGTTTTTTCCCATACCTAGCACAAGTGGAATCTGCCTTTCTGTGTCTGGCTTATTTTACACTTATTTTATTTTACACTTATTGAATAGTATATTCAAGTTTTATTCATGTTGAATGAACATTTTACTCCATTTTAAGGCTAATATTTTATAACATATATATCACTTTTTTTAATCCAGTTTGTTTATGAACTATTGAATTATTTCCAAATGTTGACTATGGTGAACATGTTGTTATGAATGTTGGGATAAAAGTATATATCTCAGACCTGCTTTCAACTCACTTGCACATATTCCTTGGAGTGAAAATGATAGTTTTTGTGGTTATCCTTTATTTTTGCTTTCTTTTTGACTTCTTTTGGAACTTACACAATATTCAGAGTATTTGTAAATTCCACATCCTTGAGAGAATTACTCAGAGATCTGTGCATGGCTAGTATCTCAGTCTATACCTATTTTATGCAAAAATATTTGGGATTCTTTTGCCATTTTATTGCAATTATATCAGAAAGAGTAAAACAAACAGCAAGATTTGATCACACTATAAATTTTATTAGTTGACCATAGGGGCACATTTAGGAAACACTAACTCAAAGTCATAAACTAACTCAACTCACATTAGCAAAGTAATCAAGTACTAAAAATGCTTCATGGATAAAGATTGTGGTAATAAATGATGTGGAGAAACAATTTTATCCCCATAACATACTAGTCTTTAAATATTTCAGAGTTCCAAAAACTTAAGAGCAAAATTCAAAGTCAAATTTCACCTGCCTGTTCCATGTATACAAATGAGAGGCTAGGCTGATGCAAAATCTTATGATTTGATAATATTGAACCTATTATTCCTTAGCATCAATTCAAATTCTGACCTATAAGTTCTTGTCTGCTGCTTAAAAACTCTTTTGGCCTAAATTTCATAACCAATTCCTAAGTGTCCTTTTTTCTGCATGGTATTTGAGTTATGAATTAGATTCTATATTTATGAAAGACTTTGAGTTGAAAGGGGTCAATCAGAATTTCTTATTGTAGAAGAATTATAAGAATTATGGACTCAAAGTCAATGTTAAGCTATCCACCTCTGACATTTTGGGAAATTGCTCTTATATCAAACCTGGGAAAAGAGACTACAAACTGCATTTCACCAAGCTCCTCACATTATCCCTTAAGAACAATGAGATTAAGATGAGATAAAGAAGGCCTCTAAAGAAGGCTTCTGAAAATAGTATTAAGTTAGTCTATGATAAATTAGTCTGTGTAACTTCACCTGTCTTCTTTTACAAAAGTCAGTGAAGTTCCAGTTTTCATCTAGCTCTTGTGTTTTGTTTCTCTCTAAGGTGTTTCAAATATATGTTTAGATCAATTGAATTCACCATTAATATCCATCAGGTTGACTGAGAGATGTCATGACCTAGTTTAACCATCTACCTCATACTTTTTTCCTTTGAACAGGGATACTATGCTTCATAGAGAATCAAGATTTGTAATGTAGCCTTAGCATGTTTCCAATTTTTTAAAAACTGTGTATTATATATATATAATATGCACTTAATGTGCATATAGATATATTTAATGCAAAAATACAGTCCATTATAATAAAAATAAAATCACATTTGAAACTTGTAAAATGTCATGTTGTAAACATACATATGTATATACATGCCGTAACTGCAAGCATGTGTGTGCATACATGTGCATCTCTGTAACAGGTATAGATACATTTATGTGTGCATTATGTCCTTATGTATGTATATATAATTATTCATACTCATATGTATTAAAACTGATGTTTGCTGTTCAATAAAGTTTCATTGTAGTTTAATTCATATTCATGAAATAATTAAGCTTTTAAAAAATCAGATTCAAATCCAATTATATTCAGGTACAGAATTGCATTATATTATGATTAAAGGAATGTAATACTTCATGAATACAATGTGACTGAAATGATAGATACTCAAAAAGGAAAAGATGTTCATACATTCAGAGTAAGAACTGTAGGTAAAATAGATTATGAATTATGATGAAAAAAGAATCCAAACCCTCAAATGAGAGGAGGAGAATTATGGATACTTTGATGTAAGACAAACTGTGATAACATACATACATCTGAAGAAATGTGAACCTATGTGATTAAATCTTATATAGTGTTCCATAGAAATATGGAAAGTTGATTTTAAATAGAAATATAGTCATAAAGTGGTGAAAGGATCACTTTTTCAGTAATTAGTGCTGGCAAGCATGGATAGACATGCACAAAATAATACAGCAAGAGCCTTATTTAACAGCATACACAAAAAATTCATTCAAAAATGGATTAAAGATTTATACATAAAAACCTAAACCATAAAGTACTTGAAAGAAAATACAGAACAATTTCAGGCCATGTACCACAAAGATATATTTGGGAATACAACCCCAGGAGTAAGGGAAACAAAAGTAAAAATAAACAAATGGGACTATAACAAATTCAAAAATGTGCCTCAAAATAAGCCATCACACGCACACACACACACACACACACACACACACACATACACACAGGTAACTTACAAAGTAGGAAATAAGATTTGCATGCCATATGTCTATAAAAATGTCAGTCTTCATGGTGGATTGAACCATGTAATATTAGATAGTGTCCGTTTTTATCCTTTGTCACTTTTTTATTCTGAAATCTGCTTTATCTGCTATGAGAATGGCTACTCCTGCCCTTTTGGGGGGACTATTTGCTTGTACAATAGTTCTCTTTTCACCTTCAATCTATGCTTGTCTTTAGGGATCAGATGTGTTTCCTGGAGACAGAAAAATGTTGGGTTCTGTCTTTTGATCCAGTCTGCAACTCTGTGTCTTTTGATAGATGAGTTTAGACCACTGACATTTAGAGTGATTATTGATGTGTGAGATTCTACTGCTGATTTTATAGAGGTCGTTTTGTGGTTCTGCTTTGGTTTCTTGTTATGTTTATACTATTTATTCATCTGTGGGTTTTGGTCTTGTGGTTTCTTCCAATATTTCTTGGAGTAGTGGTTTGGTGGTAGCAAGTTTTTAGAGACTTTCTGGAAATCTACCTAAAGGAGACCTCAATGTGGGTACAAAATAACACATGTGCCTGGATGTTCATTGCAGCACTGTTTATAATTGCAAGGACATGGAAACAACCCAAATGTCCAAAAACAGATGAATGGATGAAGAAGATGTGGTATATATACACAATGGAGTATTACTCATAAATTAAAAATGACAAATTTGATGAATTTATTGAAACCTGTAGGTACCTAGAAGAAATCATACTAGCAGAAACGAGTCAGAAAGAAAAAGACAGAAGCCAAATGGTTTCACTAATATATGGACAACCAAATGAAAATACACAAGGGGAGGGTGGGAACCAGCCACAGCAGTCAGGGAGGGAAGGTGGTGGGTGATCCCTGGAGATTAAATAAAGATTAAATTGATGTGAAATATATAAAAAAATAAATTAAAAAAATTAAAAAGATGTCAGTCTTCAAAATTTGAAAAGTAATTTCACAATCGAACTATTAATAAATAAGCTTATTCAATTAAAAATGGACAAAGGATCATGATAAACATGTCTCTAAAAAAGACATTCAATAGAACTACAGACATCTTAAAAAATGTTGAGCATCACTACTATAGGAGGAATGCAAGCTAAAAATTGAAGTGAAATAACACCTGGACGCTGTTAGAATGTACCATATAAGAAAGGATAGAATTAACAAATGTTGGAAAGATTACTGCAAAAATGAATTCTCATTCACTGTTGATGGAAATATAAGTTGTCACTGTCCTGTGGGAAGTCTCAAGAAAATAAAAGTGGAAATCCTATCTGATCCAGCTATACTGCTATGAGGTCTTTATCCAAATAATATGAAAATTTTAATACAAAATATCCATCTACACCCATGTTCGTAGAAACACTATCTCTAATTGTCAAATCATGCTGCCAACAAAAGTACCCTTCAACAAATGAATAGAGAAATTGTGAAGCATATCTTCAATGGAATATTACACACTTGTGAATGAAGACAAAATGGTAGCATTTGAGATAAATTGAATGAATATTGAAGTGATTATTTTTAGTGAAATAAGTCAAAAAGTGAAAAACAGTTATCATAAATGAAACTATCTGTGAGGAATATAAATATTACACAAATATATACAAACAACAGAAGAAATAAAAATCTGAACTCAGCAGAATTGATAATTTGTATCAAAAAGAATAGTGGTAATATGGAGGGGGTAGGAGAGGAAGACAGGACTTCCCCATGGGTGGTTTGGCAAAGGCAAAAGGAGGATAGTCCTTTGACATAGTACTCAATAAATACCAGTGCTAGGGGGAAAATCAGCTCACATAATGTTATAAAATAAACTTACTCAATAACAATGATTGAAAATAGGAAGATATAAAATAAATTTCGATTTTTCAATAAAATCTAAATTTTCTTATGTTTTTCTAATCATTTATTAGTATAATTCATACATATATATCATAGTTAATGCAATATTGTAAGAAGAAAATAATATTGCTCAATAATTTAAAAATTTCTATGAGATTAATAAGTAATTTATAGATAAGAGAAATGCATAAAATGATCAATGTTGTTGTATACCAGTCACTTTTTCTATTACCAAATTTTGACATCAATAGAAGTTAAAGTGATTGCTTTCAAAGAAATGTTTCATAGTTTATGTAAGTTTGAAAATTTATGATGAGTCTTTTGATCAAAATATTGTTGACAAAGCTACACTGAATACCAAACTTGTCAAAAACTGACAAAATAATAAATGTGATATTTTAAATATTTATTTTATAACATTAGGTTTCCACTCCCTCAAGGTTACATAAGTTTAGAAATAAACTTACAAACCAAAAGTCATTCTTGTGTCCTTGTTTCAAGAAAAGAACATAATAATGAACAATAAACATTGTTTGTATTACAAATGGATATCCTGTTATTCATTCCATAGCTTGATACAATAAATGCAGAGACAAAAGGCCTCACTTTAGTTTTTAGGGACAGCAAATCAACAGAAAGCAAGTTCCCCTTTTTATAATAAAAGGATTATCCCTTGATTAGTTTCCTTCAGGATTCATGGAATACTCCCCATACTCCATGAACCCTAAAATATTTTGTCTCATAAAATAGAATATAGTCAGTATCTTAATCCCATGTATTAAAGCCAAGTATAGCATCCATGCTTCATTTTAAGTTCCTATCCAAAGACGAAAAGGTTCTATCACCAGAATAAAATCCACACCATCACTAGAGAATGTCCTGGGTTCTGCTCAGCAATCCATGAACAGAAAAGTGTGGGAGGAATAGCCAAGAAATTTAAGCACATAAAATGAATTAAATGCATTCAAATTAAAAATGGAAATAATGTATTTGTAGAATAATATTTTTGTATTTAAAGAATTCTGTTATAAAATGTAACTCGGAAACAAATTCAACAATGTTGCAGGATGCAAGGTCAATATCTAAGTTTAAATTGTATTTCAATACATTTGCAATAAATAATTAAAAATTAGTAGCTATTTCATTTATCATAGTACAAAGAATAATATACTAAGAAGTGTCTTATGAAAAAATACAAATGCAAGATTTGAAAGTAACAATTTTCTGAAAGAAATAGAAAACATCTGTAAAATGTAAGAATGGCATATAGTCATGGGTCAGAGATATTACTGTTAAATTGGAAATACTTTTCAAATTGATATATGGATTTAATTGCACCTCTCTTAGATCCCAGTATTTTTTTCTTTGTAGAAAGAAACAGATGAACAAACTGACTATAAATATCTTTTTTTCAATTGCTAAAGATAAAATTTCAAAATATAATATAAATCTATAATAATCAAATGGCTTGATTAAAGCATAAAGATATACAGGTAGACCAATGGAATATACTTGAGAGTCCAAATATAAACCTGTGTGACTATAAAATCACTTTGAATAAAACATATGAACCACTCAATGGGAAAAATATATACTTTTTAAAATTATTGCTTAAACAACTGGATACTCATACAAAAAAATTGAAATTATCCTTATTTATACCACATCAAATAAATTCTTCTATAGCTAAACATTTGCTGTTTTATGATAAAACAATATTAGGTGTTGGAAAGGATGTAAGGAAACTGGAGACTTGTCAATTGCTGATAGCAATGTCAAATGGTGTGGGCACTTTAAAAGTCTGTTCACTAACAAAATCATAGTGATGCCATGTGCAATATTTCCTCAAGCATATAATACAAAGAAATTAAAACCTAGGCCCACATAAACTTTTACATGAATATTTATAACAACATTATTTATCATATCCAATGTTGATAGCATTTAACACATGCATCAATTGATGAATGGATAAACAAAATATACTTCTAATACAAGGATCCCTAATAGTGGTAATTAAAAACCCTATCTACAAGCTCCATTTCCTTGCCCGACAAATATCGATCTGTTCAAGATGTCTGTATTTTTCTCACTAAACAAATGTACATAAATTGTGTCCACAAATTGTGTGTGCATATATATATATATATATATATATGGTAACGTTTAAGATTTTTTTCTTTTACTCAGGATAATCATACAAGTTATGAGTATTGTTCTTTATTTTTGTTACTGAATAGTAGGACTTCACCACAGTTTGTTTGGTATTAGCTACTAAACTGTGATAAGCATTCATCAAGTGTTTTTTGTATACATGTTCACTTCTCTGAAATATATAACTGAAAAATAACAACTGGCCATTTTTTGGTAGTTGCAAGTCATGCTCGATTATACTCTACAGCGGTTGCTTGATTTTCATCTTTTTGATTTTCATTATGAACCCTAATCAGTAATACATTTAATATGTATATTTCAAACAATATTCTGCTCATCACACTTTAGCTCTTCTCTAAGATAATATATAATTTATCATTTTTTTCTACTAAATTCTGCTCAAGTTAACGCAAGAATTCTATACCATGTAACTCAAAATGTTATTAGTAGTCTTCTGCCACTCTTCCAAGGCAGAAGCATATGAAGAGCAACATGCTTTGTTTACCTGTGTGGAAAGTTTGAATTTTATTTAAGTTATAAATGTTGATAACATTTATTAATCCCAAATTCAGTCACACCAAAAGGTTTTAGCTTCTTGTGTTTCTTTCCTTCCCCACTATGTTCACATCAACAAAGCTTGTTATTTTGTAATCTCCATAGAGAGGGGTGGTTCCATGTCCCCTTCCCCACCTAAGAAGTGTGGAGGAGGTGATGGAAATAAAAAAAAAAATGGAGAAAATACTTGTACATGGAGAAAAAAGACATATAAAGAAGTTACACATACTTCATAGCTTTGAACTTGTACCTGGGACTTGAGGCACATGGGAGGAGACACTTGGAAGAAACATGGATGAGAGACCCATGAGGAGGTTATAGCACTTGCTACCTTGATTTGTACTTAAATATTTCTCCTTTTTGCCACAACATTGCCTAGCTCCTTCTAACTCTCATAATTCCCTGTTAGAAGAAGTCTTCAACTTGTGGCAAGTGCACAGACCTCAGCTGCCCCACTTTGGGTCAACCCTGATTTCCTGGGCATATAGCCACAAGGGGATGGGGATATGTAACTCTGAGTGTTTTATGAGAAGCCATCATACTTTCTTCTCTTTGAATGCATACCAACACTTTTTTAAAGTTCTCTTGTGCTAAGAGTATGCTTTGTCTTAGTGCAGCTGATGGAAGAAAGTATTTATAATGTTCACATTTGGGGGTGACAGGGTCCCCCTCTATTCACCCACTAATAGACTCATTTCATCTAAAAAAAAGTTATATTTCTTTACTAGAAACTCGGTTTGAAGTGTTTTCTTACAAATTTAGAAAATTGATTTGGAGGTCTATTCAGAGATTTGTCAACTTTAAGTAACTTAATTAATTGAATTAAAATAAAATTATACAAAGCAAACTGATCACATGTACTAATTGAATTTAGTCCACAGGTCATACTATATCTCATTTAATAGGTAGTAATTATCTCAGATGAATGAACTAAATAAAACAAATATAAACTATACACAAAGTTAGTGGTAAACAAATAATTGTGGGAAAAGGAATGGTAAATTGAGTTAAAAGGGGTAAATAGATGTCTCCAAAGAGGAAATACAAATGGCCAACAAGCTCATGAAAAACTGCTCAACTTTACTAGCAACCAGAGAAAAGCAAATCAAAACCTCAATGAGATACCACCTCACACTAGCAAGAACACCCCGCATTAAAAAAAAAAAAAAAAAAAAAGAAAAAATGAGCAGCAACAAATGCTGGCAGGTATGCAGAGAGAAAGGAACATTCTTACACTGCTGGTGGGAATGTAAACTGGCCCAGCCATTATGGAAAACAGTGTGGAGGACCCTCAAACTAATGAAAATGGAGCTACATTTGACCCAGCAATTGCTTTTTTGGGAATCTACCCAAAGAAGACCTCAATGTGAGTGAGTATAAAGGGAAACTTGTACTCGGATGTTTTTGGCAGCACTATTTATAATTGCAAGGACATGGAAGCAACCCAAATGCCCCAAAACATATGAATGGATGAAAAAGATGTGATATATATATGAATATTATATATGAATATTATATATGAATATATGAATATTACTCATGAATTAAAAATGACAAATTTAATGATTTTATGATAATATGTATGTACCTAGAAGAAATCATATTAGCAGAAACAAGTCAGAAAGAAAAAGACAGAATCCAAATGGTTTCACTAATATATGGGACATAAGAAAAACAAACAAAAAGCCAGGGGGAAAAGTCAAAACAAACTGAAGTTCACAACCTGGGGGAGGGGAGCGGGTGACAGAGAGCACCATCAGGGCATCACATCCTTTTACAGCGCTCTGATCCTTTTCTGAAAAAGAAAAAAAAAACTATCCAAAGAACTACAAATTTGAAATCAAAGAATATCTCAAATTAGGAAAAAAATCAGAAATATAAGGAAAGCAACATACATTGAATCTTGTGGTTACCTGCAGCTAATTATTAAAAATCTACATCAGAGTGACAAAAAGTTTATATCATCTACATGACATCCTTAAAAATGCAAAGCTATAGTATCAGAGGAAATAAATGAATAACATAGGCTTGTGGTGAGGAGAAAATTTGCAAAAGGAAATGCTTAGGATGAAGGATCTTTTCTGTTACCTGAATGTAGTAGTGGTTACATGAACCTATACCTATGTTAAAAAATCCATAAAACTGCTTTCCCTTCAGAAAACTTTTCTCTATGCTAATTATTTTTTAATAAAATAAACTATGAAAAGGTAAAAAAAGGTTAATGGAATAGAGGAAACTGGCAATAGTGGCATGAATGGGTCATGAATTGGCATATCTTTATTCTCATGAATATGTTTTATAAATTTATTTTTTAAAAAACTAAAACTTTAGAGAGACCAAATAGAGGACATTCTTCTAAGTTGGTATAACTTTTGTGTTCATAGAGCTTCAGTTATATGTTTTATGACTATTAAACTTCAAGTTATAAAAAAAGGAAAAAGAGAGTATATAATGCCTAGTGATTTTCTACAATTTAAACTATCTTTTCCAATTAAAGAAAGTTGGAAAAAGAAATCTTATTAAAAGTATCTTCTACAGATTTCTCATTTTCTATCCATGCTGTCATTTCTCCGGGCACCTCAGAGTACATCAGAGATAAGACAGTGTAAGACAGAGATGATACAAATTACTAAACTTATATTCTTCTTAGTTCCCACCACCTGAAAATGATTACATTTTATTATAAAAACTATTGCAAGTAACTTTTAACTTACTGACGAAAAATTTTACATATAAATAACTTGCCAACCTAATAGAGAAAATGAAATTACACTTTATGGTAAGTAATGAGGAATCTTGAACTTGTCAATGAAAATATGGTTTGTTCTTAGAGATTATGAGAACAAATTACTATAAAGTCTTGTTATAGTTATTAAAAATTCATGGTTTGATTTCATTTGAATTTGATACTTTTTCTGTAAAATTACCAACAGCTATTAAAATAAAAACTCACAAACATAGACTATTTTATACGGATAATTATCTATTGAGGGTGACTTTCTACATATAATCTTAATCTTTGAACCACTTCTAGCTAAATTTCCAACTATAATTGAACCCCAATTATTATTATATCCAGATCAATCAGATCAACTCTTGAGACTTTCTTAATTAAATTTCTTATAAAACAGGAATTATCCATACAAAGTCCCCAATGTCTCCTGCACTTGTTATTATTTTGAGAATGTGAAACTCATGGGATTTAATCAACGAGAATGCTAGTTTGTGAACTCTGCAATTTCCTAGCCTATGTGACTATAGTAAGGCTATGTAATTTTGGAGATGACAGTGGTAACTCTCAGGACTATTGAAAGAGTAAATAGATTAACTGAGTATTATCACGAATTATCTGACATGGGATATCAGTTAGATCCTTTATATAAAAAATGTTATTTTTTTTCTTTTTCTCTCTACCTGAAATACCTGACTCTTGGCTTATTTATTCCCAAATGTAATGACTGGGAAATATTTATCTTAGTTCTCTGCTTTGTTTAATATTGTCTCAATGTCTATACATTTGTCATACATTAAATCATCACATCCTTTTAGATATATTTTACAAAATATTTTTGCATTTCTTATCTCCTCTGACCACATTTAAAGATTAGAAATTTATATATATATATATGAGGGATGTGAATTATGAAGAAAATTAGTAAGTTCAGGAAACTAACTCATTTTGATCTCATTTATATTCCTAACAATAATAATGTTTATCATCATTAAGTGAAAAGATATGCACAGCTCTTCTCACTTAGTGGAATAAAAATTAGTAAAAATTACTCTTACTTTCTAATGACCTTTAACACTTATTGTAACAAGAAACATTCATGGCATGATATTAGAACAATTTCCTTAAGTTTAGAGGTCAAGCATTGCACTGCCTTGCAGTTCTTTTTCTTCTTTGAGATTTCTGAACATAAGATTTTGCTTCATATTACCTTTGTGGAATTCCCCAATAATAATAGTAGTAGTGACTAAAAGTTGAGTGAAAATAGGCTGTTTTGAAAATCTCTTTTCATGACATTTTTTTTATTTAAGATGTCATCAATTTTAAGAAAAAGAGTGCTTAGAATAGTGAAATAAAATTGTCAAAGGTTATAGACTAGACAATACAACTAGACAATATACTTCCCATCCAAATTGACGGAAAATTCATGTTCTTACTATCAAGCTCACATCCCCATCCCCCATTCACCATTTTCTCTAGGCCTGAGGGTCCCTGTTTGTGCCTCACCTCACAGTTTAAAACACCCCTCTGCCTAGATTGTGATTATATACCGTTGTCTTAAACTTACATCAATTTCTAGACCATTCCTCAGGCCTGCCTTCCGCTAAGGCTGCCTATGTTTCCACTCATGAAGTGAATCTCATGGGAGAAATCCCAGAAACAGATTCTAAAAGAAAAATGGCACTGGGTGGTTGTAACAACTCAAATATATAGCCCCATTGTGAGGGAATTGCTATTTGACTGCCAGTCACACATTACAACAGATTTTAGTTAAATCAAGCTCTGACATGATTGGAACAAAAACCAACTGAAACATCTGCCAAAACAGAAATTGTGTCAAACTCCTAAACAAGAAGAATGTCACTAATGGGTATAACATCTGATCAATAGTAAAACTAGCTTTCATAAAGTTTCACGAAATTCTCAATGGATTTTTTTGGTGCCATGGGCAATATTTCTTCTATTCTTTTGAATTCTAATGTATGAATTATTTTCTAAATGTATGTAAAAGAAGCATGTTGATTTGCAGAATTTGATTTAATTCAGTAAAAATGCATGTCACTCAGGAAGAAATGGAATCCACATGGCAGGCAATGGAACGCCTTCTGCATCATCAGTTAAATTGGGCCTAGATGATGTGCTTCTAGATAAAAGCAGTTCACAGAAGTCCAATGTAAGATGATCTCCTGAATTTTTTCTTTTATATTTATGTTTATCACTAGTGAGACAAATACTGTGGGCACAAAAATCAAATAGGTGCCACTTGAAATTGTTGAATATCTATCTAGAGTGCATTTCTATTGGTGTGTACACTAAGAAAAGAACATCACATGATTAAATGTTCTAAAAATTATTGATTGGAATGTTCATTGCCCTTAACCTAGTCTTACTCAGGCTTGCATGATGCCTTTCAAATTCTTCAGTGTTATATTTATGCACATCACTATTTATAGAGAAAGAGAACCCATCTCCTGATTATGTCTCTATTTTTAGGAACAAGGAGAATTTTTGTAGCAGGCTTCCTTTTATTATTCTATCTATCTATCTATCTATCTATCTATCTATCTATCTATCTATCTATCTATCTATCTATCTATCTATCTATCTATCATCTATCTATCTATCTATCTATCTATCTATCTATCTATCTATCTATCTATCTATCTATCTATCTATCTATCTAATCTATCTTTCTATCTATCTAAATTTATTTTTGAGACTAGGTCTCACTATTTTTGTCCGTGGAACCACAGGGTCACATTGCCCATGGTACCACCAGACTCAAGCAATCCCCAGTCTCAACTTCCCAGGTAGCTGGGATAACAGGTGTGCGACACTACACTCAGCTATTTTTTGGAGGACTAGGTCTCGCTTTGTTGCACAAACCATGATCCCCAGTCCCAGCCACAACTCCATAGGTTGTTGCTTACAGGCATGTGTTACTGTTCTGGGTTTTCCTTTTATTTGGCCACCCCAAAACAAATACTAAATAAAGGTAAAGTGACTACTCCGCTTGTATTAGACTAATTATTCACAGTTGATCAATGAGTTGGGGGACTGACCAGTGTGATCACACAGGCATAATATACAGTACACATATTTTGTGAGATGAAATCACCATCATGAAATGTAACAAACACCAATAGAGTACAAAATTTTGAAGGTAGTAGTCGTAGTTTATAAAAATAATGATAAGTGCTCTGAGCAAAGGTTTTCTTTGTTCAAATTGATTTGCATAGTGTTTGAAGCAATTGCTTAAGAAAAGGTAAAAAAAAATCACTATAGACATTTCCTTTGCAGAGAATAACTGGTTTGTATTGTATAATCTGTGACTTTAAGAAAGATGATTAAACATTTATGACTTTGTTTCCTTGTCTGAAAAATAAAAAAAAAATTAATAATAATTGTTCTAACTACATCATAGTTACTACATCATGGTTACTTGTAAGATTTCATGATCATCAGATATGATGTTTTCTGAATTCAAGAGCTTTAACCTAGTGTTTCCCAAATGAAGTGAATATACAAGCATACATGTAGGATATTTTATAGTTCTGTACAACATTATTTTCGTTACTATACTAACTGTACTTTTCATTGAAGGTCATCATCAGTTCACTTTCAAACACCCAGCTATATAAATTATTATATGGACACTCAGATTATTTTTACTATTATTTTTCAAACTGTGCCTAAAAAAAGATATATATATATATACATATATATTCACACATAAATATATATATATTTATATAATAATGTTTCAGATCCTCCCAAGTGTAATACCTTATCCTAATCAAAAATAAAAGAAAAATGAAAAAAGTAAACAACACAATCAAGCCAGACTGCATTAACATACTTTGTTTTCTCATCTTCTGACTTTATTTTACTCTTGTCATTTCCTTTACACACAATTCTGCATCCCCAACTGAAATTTTTAAAAGCTAGTGCTTACAGCTCCTTTTTATGGACTCAGGAGGTTACTGAGAGCATATTAAGTCCTGAACTTTGTGGACAGATCACTGCTGTTGTTATTGTGAAGGATTTTTTTATGAGTAGAGTTTCACAGATCATAAAATTGTCTTGTAGTTATCTTCATTTAGATTCTAGACACGTGCACTTTGTTGAGCAAGGCTAATGCTCAGAGGCTCTTCTCTTCAAACTGAGCAACTATCTATCCACAGAATTAGTGAATAAACTTTACTTTTGTAGATTAATTTGAATGGTTCCCGGACATAAACGTTAGGAGTGAAGAGGCAATTCCCTACTGCTCTGTGTCCGCCTAAGCAAAAATACACAGGCGCAAAGGCAAAGAGAGAATCAAACCATCTAGAATGAGATCTCCATTTTCTTTTCTTTTTTTTTTTTTTTTTTGAGACTAGGTCTTGCTATTTTTGCCCACGGACCTGCAGGTCCACGTTGCCTGGGGTACCATGGATTCAAGCAATCCCCAGCCTCAGCTTCCCAGGTAGCTGGGTTTACAGGCGCATGCCACCATACCCAGCTATTTTTTGAGACTAGGTCTTGCTGTATTGCCCCAACCAGGACTCAAAGCGCGATCGCTAGCCCTAGCTGCTTCACAAGCCACCGTGCCGGGCTTGAGATCTTCACATTTTTTTTAAGCAGGTGCTGCTGTGCACTCTTTCAGGGTGGCTAAGCACTGTCATGGGAAGTGAGTCTTCAGCATTTACCTTCTAAACAGGCACATGGATGTGATTTTCACCTGACTCAATACTACGAGATTGTACTTACACGAGCCATGAATGAACAGCACTATTAGTTCATTTACCAGATTGCCAAACAAAGACACAGAGAAGAGTACTAACTTCCCCATGATTACAGATATACAAGTGACAGGACCAAGATTCAAAAGCAGAGCAAAGTGATTCCAAAGTCCTTTTCTTATATGTGACACTGAGGATGGCACATAGAAATTGAAATGAGGAACATATCTTCTTTAGAAAAAAATGACATGGCTCAATGGAACCATGGCTCTATTAGTAAACAATTCTCGTGGGAGGGAAGTTCTTATTCATAACTCTATATTATACACAATGAATGAATTGAGAATAATAGGAAGATACTTTGACTCTGCCTTTAACAATCCACTTTGATTAGTTCATGAATACATGATAATGACAATATAAATTGCAATAAATTTTGTATGAGTGGTCTGAGTTTGCTCAAAATTTTGTATTGTGCACAATTTAAAAACAAATCTGTTATTACTACAAGTTCAAATTGCAAAAAAAAAAGCGCAAAAACAAAAGTATAGCAAAGCAGTATATTTTGGAATGATGTTCTTAGCTATTATTTTCCAAAATAAGATACTTATGGCACAGCAGTAAAGGTTTGCCCTGAAGAAAGGTTTTGGGTTCAAACATTTCAGAAATTTGACATAAACTATACCTCTCTTGGTAATACACAATAAACATTAGTATAATGTAGACTCAGAAAACTAAAAAATATATATATGTTTAATCTTTTTTAAATGATAATTTCTAAAACACATTTGACCACAGAATACTTTGTAATTGTTGTGATATTATTTTACTTTACTTTTGATTATATTTAAAAATTCATGATATGTATTTTAGGAAATGCTATACTATACATTTCTTTAAACATAAATGCCCTTTGAAAAGTCTTCTATCTGTGAGCACATATTGAAACAGTACAACTGGATGTGTTTTATCTTTTCAAAAATAAAGATAATTTATTTTTGTCTGAAAGGTCTTCCCATTTTTCAAATGCATATTCATAAATAATCTCCTTGTACTACATCAATTAAATTTTCTCTAAAGTATCTCAGGTTGCATTGCCATACTACTATCAAGAGATTTGATAATGAACTCTATGCCTTATAATATCAGAATTTTTCCTGTGTGACACCACTGTTTCACTTACAAGTAAGAGATGTCCCTTGCTGCTTTTCATGGGTCTTCAGCCTTTGTAGTTTTAGATCCTTCACAAAGCACCACTGTAATAAAAATAGAGTATTCTTACTATAGAAGATTCCTGACATCCATATTTCTACTATATAGGAACATATCCCTTCGAAGCCACAATTTACAAAGTAACATGTCTTCCCAAGTGTGATAAAATATTCTCTCCCATTATTCAGACAGTATAGAATACAGAACATTTAAGGGACCAGGAGGCTAGACTGCATTAACAGAGTGAGAGAGTATATGTAAACATATATGTTTTATATGTAAAAAAATATATAAATTTTACCTCCATTTCCAGATTTCTTTGGATATTTATAAACTACTTATCTATAAGGAGAATCTAGAATTGATATTTTTACTTTCTGTCTTCTTTAACAAAAAATATAGTGCCAAAAAGAAACAAAGGAAGAAAATTGAAATCTATGCCACAATACTTCATGGGTAAATATCAAATAACTCTTGCTGAGGGTTTTTATTACTTTGTTAATTCACTAGAAGCTTGCATTCAGTATATAACAATGTGATCTGGTATCTAAAATGTTATATATTTATATTCATACTATATAATTATATCACTCTTAATACATAAATATATAATTTTACCTCTTGTATTAGTCTGGATTCTCCAGAGAAACACAATTAGTAGACTATATAATATAAATAGGTTATTCAATACCCTTAGATATCTATATAATCTACCTTACCTGTCTTATCTATTTATCTGTCTGTTTACCTTCTATTCAGAAATTCCAAGATGTTTAATTAGAATCCAGAGATCTAGGGAGACTGGTATATGTTTTCAGTGTGAACCCAAAAACCTAAAAATTTTGTGAACCTTTAGTGTGAGTTTCAGTCTAAATGCCAAAGTTTTAAAACTCAGCAAAATCATTTTCAGTCTTAGACTGAAACACAGACCAGATAATTGTCTGAGTTCAATCAAAGACTGAAAATCTCCAATAAGTCTGATGGAAGGTGTTCCCTTTCACTCAGTCTTTCTATTCTGTTTAGACCTTTAACAGAGTACAGGAGGTCCAATCACATTGAGGAGGGCAATGTGATTTACTAATGCTACTAATTTAAAGATTTATCTCATCCATAAACACTCTATCACTACACACCAAATACTGTTTGATCAACTATCTGGGTACCCCTTGATTCAATCAATATTTATATTTAAATATCACATTACATTTGTAAAATGAAGAGTAAAATAACTCTACTGGATCATGGATAAATAGATGCATCACTATGAGTTAGGGAAGGAGTCTTGGGCAGTGTGGGTGGCACTCAGTAAGCAACATCTTGGGAGAATATCATTGTTATTTCCAGGAATTTTGAAAATATGAATAAAATAAGAGATAGAGAAAGATATAGATTCTATCTCTCTCCATTTTATATGCACAGTCTGAATACAATGCTTTCTTAGCTATGTATGGTTGTGAAATGATGCACCATTCAGTTATCAATTGAATGGTGAATTAAATATAAGTAAAAAGTTATGACAATGACTGGTCACACAGTTTCCTTTTTCATTAAAATAGCTTGCATTTCTGTGTTTTGAACTCAATTTATAGATTAGATTCATTTGCTTAATTTACCTTTACTGGGTGATGATTATTCATCATTTCTCAATATCTCCATTGTAAATTTAGTGAGGTTAAATATATACTTGTACTTGAAGCCATATTACTAATTTTTATGTGGATGAATCTATTAGGGTCAAATTAGTGCAAGCAAATTATCCACTAGCTGATGTAGATTTCAAGTTGAAGTGTTAGTCATTATTCATATTAAAATTATGAATAATTTTCACAGGTAGCTTTATTTCTTTAAAGGGTTATTCTTAGTTTCCCTATTTTGAGTCTTAGTTTGATAAAGTGGCAATGACTCATTTGACAGGCAAAATAAATGTTTGCCACAATGTAATATTCAAAGCATTTACAAAAATTAGTCACTGATCCATTTTCTCCTCAAAGTTTTAGGAAGATATTCCTAGTGCATGATTCATATCAATCTTTTCTTTCTCTGAAAGTTTCTTTCTTTGAAAATAGTTATATCACAAATTCCATAGTTTATTTTCTACCTCTTGGTTGCTAATTATTTTAATGACTTGCTTTCAAGAAAATCATTTTTTTAAAAATCTCCTCTATCTTTACATGAATTCAGCAAGAAATTATTTATATAACATTAGTCATATTACACAATGACACTTACAAGGCACCAAGCTCTATGTTAGATAAATACATTCATGAAAAGGGGGTTGTAACACTAGAATCATTCGTTTATGGCATAGAATGTGGCATATCTTCTCACTAATTTGATTGCAAATATGGTAAATTGATGCAATTAATTGTTAGGAAAGATTTTTACTTCTAGACCTAAATGATTTTTGTTGGTTTTTATTATAATTTTTTAAATTGATTGCACATTTATTGATTTATATTGCACATTTATTGATTTATTTACAATGTTGTATACCCTGATGGAACTAAATGTTTTACCACCCCCTTAAGGAAAAATAACCCCTTGTGGAAATACTAAATCATGTTTCCTACTAGGAAAATTTAAACAAAATAGACTCCTATTTTGTCCTATCCTACAGATAAGTTGTTAAACCTACAGATAAGCTGTTTAGCATATACTGCTAATCTGAGACATACTTAAGAAAGGAATTATTAAAATTTGTGAGTGTGTATGTTTAGGGTTCTATGATAGGGAGTCTACTTAGATAGGCATACCTAAATTTATTATGATTAATTTTACTGTATTTCATAGATATTGCATCCTTTACATAATGGAGAGTTTTGTCAAGGAACAAATTTATGGTGCCATTTTTCCAGTAACATGTTCACAATTCCTATCTTCTGAACACTGGTAATTTTTGTAATATTTCATACTTCTTTAATATCATGTATTGTTATCATACTCTGAACATTCATCTCTGATGTTGCTGTTATAATTTCATTGGCTGTTATAAACCTTGCAGATTTAAGATGGTAAAATTAATAGGTAAATTCTGTGTGTGCTCTCATTGCTCTGTCAGTTGGTTATGTCACAACATTCACCCTTTCCTTGGGTATCTCTATTCCTTAAGACACAACAATATACAAAGTAGTTCGATTAATCATTCTGTGAAATCCACCAAGTGTTTAAGTGGAAGGAAGAATCTCATGTCTCTCACTTTAAATCTAAAAATTGATTAAGCCCAGAGAGGAAGAAATATTTAAAATCAAGATAGATTGAAAGTCAGGATAGACTGGGATATAGTCACATGATAGACTGGGACTCTATGCCAAACAATCCTGTCAACTTGCAAATTAAAATAACAAGTTCTGAGTGCTACCTTGAGTGAACACATGAATAAGAAGTGAAATAAGGTTATCACTGACATGGAAAAAGTTTTAGTGGTCTGCATAGATAAAACCAGTAACAACTTCATTAAGTTGAAATCTAATCAAGAAAGAGGCTCTAATTGTTAAATTCCCTTAAGGATGAAAGAGATGAGGAATCTGCAGAAGAAAAACTTGAATTTAGCAAAGGTTAGTTCATGAAGTTTAGGGGAAGAAGTCATCACCATCATACAAAATTGCAAAGTAAAGCAGCAAATGCAAATCTAGGAATTGTGCAGATTATCTAGATCTTGCTATGACTACTGATGATGGATGCTACACAAAACAACAGATTTTCAATGAGCAGAAACAATCTTATTTTGAAAGATGTTACTTAGAACTTCCCTAACTACAGAGAAGTCAATTCCTGGCTTCAAAGATTCAAGACACAGCTGATTCTCTTGTTAAGAACAAATGCAGCTGGTGATTTTAAGCCAAAACCAATGCTCATTTATTATTGCAGAAATCCTAGGGCTCTTAAGAATCATTAACATGGTCTGTTCTCTGTAGATGAAAAAACAAAAACTGCAGGACCACACATTTGTTTGCAACATGGGTTCCTGGAAATTTTACGCCCACTCCTGAGACCTGTTGCTCAGAAAAAGAAAATTCTTTCAATATATTACTATTCTTAGACAATACACCAGGTCACATAAGAGCTCTGATGGAGATGTACAATGACATTGATGTTGTTTTCATGCTTGGTAACAAAATATGTATTCTCTAGACTGTGAGGCAATGAATAATTTTGACTTTCATGGCATTATTTAATAAATACATTTTATCAAGTCATGGTTTCCATAGATAGTGATTCCTCTCATGAATCTGGAAGAAATGAATTTAAAAACCCTTGTAAAGAATTTAGATGTTATTAATAAAATTTATGATTCATGAGAAACTGAAATAATACAACAAAATGCTGAGCAGTTGATTCCATCCTGGAATTTGAGTGTTTTAAGGGCTTAAGTGGAGAATGTAACAATAGATGTGTAAGAAATATCAAGAGAAATAAAATTAGAAGCCTCCAAAAGAGTTGACTGAATTACTGCAAATTCAGGGCAAAATTTTAGCAAATTAGGAATAGATTTCTGTAAATAGAGAAAATGGCTTTCTGAGAACTAAACCTACTCCAAGAGAATATGTTATGAACATTATTGAAATGGCAATAAAAGATTTAGAATATGATACAAGCTTAGTTAATAAATTAGCTAAAAGTTTTACTTCATATTTCAAAGAAAATCTACTGTGGTTAAATTACTATCTAATAGTTACCTTTTCTAACAGTTATCACCTGTTACCTTTTATAAAGGAAAAAACTTTTATAAAATGAAATAGTCAATATTTGTGACAAATTTCATTGTTGTCTTGTATTATGTAATTTCCACAGCAACACCAGCCTTTACCAACCGCAGCCCTCAACAATGAGGCAAGCCCCTCCATAGAGACTGAGTTACTAAAGATGCTGATAATTGTTAGCAATGTTTACCAATATTTTCTTATCAAGGTATATATATTATTTTTAGACAATATTCTTCCACTTAGTATACTAGAGTATATTTTATATGTATTTGAAAGAAAAAAAAAACAGAAAAGAAATCCATGTGCCATGTGAATTATGTTATAATAATATTCACTTCATCATGTGACCTGGCATCAAAACTACAGTATATCAGTATTGTTCCTGTTACCCTATTCTCCCACCAATGTAAGTTCCAAGGAAAGCAAAATTCTTGTGAGGAAAGATGATTTGCACCTTTCATACCACTGGGGAGTTGGGGTATTTCCCGGAGAGTAAATTCAGCATTTAGATAGAATAGGAAAACATTTCTGTGTCAATGATGCTTTTGTGAAAGAGTCCTAAGTTTTTATTGTTAGTCATCTTTGACTTAGGTCAGGTTCCATAGGATGGGCATTTCTTTAGTACTTGAATGTGGATGATTAATTCACCAACTAATGATAAGTAACATAAGAATAAAAAAAGTTGACATTAAAATAGTTGGGCAATCATTACTGTAAGGAAAGGGACAAAAAAAAAAATAAGAAGAAACTAGGGAGAGAACCAGAGAAAACCAAACAGCAACAAAGAATATTCATTCCTGTGATTCTGATGCACATTTTGAAATTTATTTTGGATAAATAAGTATATTCAGAAGAACACATTATCTTTAAAAAAGAGTTATTTGAAAAATAGAATTCTAAATCACACAGAATCACAAATCCCACATACATATTAAATCAATCATGGTCCTATATAGAAAAATTGTGTGAGAAATATACATTCACAGAACAAGTGGTCAAATGAGGTGCACACAAAGTGATTTTATATGTGGCAGACATGCTCTTAATGAAATATGAAGATATATTTTCAATTTTAATAACTAAAAATATTTGAAAATAATCAATTTAATATTTTATAAATTTGACCTTTGAGCTTGTTGATGGAGGTAAGGTGTGAATAATGCAACAAAGTGGGGTCCACTTACCCTTATTCACTTTCACAAAGTTAATTTTTGTCCCCCTTTGAAGCAATTTCAGATGGTTATATACCATGTTTTTGAGATCTACTAGGGAACCTTTTGTTTCAAATAAATTCAGATAAAAATAAACAGCCTATGTTGGGTAATTAGAAAACTGTCAAGAACAACCCCTGCTTGCATAGTTCTTTGTTCTAATGTGTAAAATTTTGTTTTCTCATTTATTTTCTATACTACTAATCTTTTTCATTTATTAAAATAAGTAACCCCAACATCTATTACCCATTTTTGACTTTGAGAAGGCAATATTGAACAATCAGAAACTCAAGAGCAGAAGACTCAAAGAAGAGGAGAGAGAATAGATGAAATTCTTGACTATAGAGGAATATTTTGTAAACATACAAATTGATCTTGATACTGGATCTTTCTTAGATATCTTAGGTGTAATATAGAGGGGAGACTATTGTACAAGTAAATATGGTCATCTTCATACTTTAATAAAATTTATAGGTCTCAATTCTAAAGTCCTGAGAGTGCAGTTCATGGAGTTGATGTTTAATTGTGTTGTACTTAACTCTGTTGGATGTTGATTTTTTTATTTTTCTTTCTTTAGGGACTTTCTCTTCTCTTTAAAAAAATTAGGTTTTGAACTGTCATTTAATCATTTTTTAAAAAAATCTTCATTTACAAATCAGAAAAAAAAATGTCCAGCTTTGGAACTTTTTTTTTCCTACTTAATGAAGATTTATCTGACTTTTAATTTTAAAGACTACTCTTTAAATCATAATGAATTTCAATTATGTTATTATTCATTATCTTTAGGAATAGAATATATGTACCTTATGTAAAACACTATATTTAGGGGCAAGTGATAACTTTCACAATGTATTTAGTTAAATAATTCAGAGGAAAGCTAGTTTGGAAAAAAATTGTAGTTCTGTTTTTATGGAAAAAATGTAGTTCTGTTTTATGGAAAATTTATGGAAAAGATTACTTTCTTGCCATTTCTGCCTCCACTTGTCATAACAAAGGAATGCTAGGTAGTTAACAGAATTGTAGTAACATTATATTTTATCTACAAATGTATCTAACGCTACTTTGCAAAATTATAGCAACATCTACTTTCTACATCATTTACATTTACTTACTTCATCATTTTCTACATCATTTAGCATAATTTATTTTTAAATTAAGAATGGCCTTCTAAATTCCAAACATACCATTGCTTTGTCCTTAGGCAACTTTCTTAATTCAAGAATCACTGTCTAATAGAATTTCCATTTCCTCCTATGTAAAATAGGGAAGATATTATCTACTTTTGAGGACAATTGTGAGAAATAAGATTATATATATATACATATATATATATGGTTTGACAGAAACATTAATTTTTAAAAAGATTATTAAGTTTTATGAGTGTGACTTTAGTGATTAGAGAAATGCAAATTAAATACAAATTTCTAAAAATAATAGAGGGAGTGAAAACTAAAGAAATATAGTTGTAAAGGAAGAGTCCATATTTGTGTTGAGTAAAAAAATATATATATATAACAGAAATAGTTTAAGCCGAGAAAATTTGATATATAGAATCAATAACTATATCTGGGAATTGAAACAATAAGAATGATCTGATAGTGGATGACTTGGCTGGATGGGCAGCCAGGGCCCCCTAGTAGTGCCATAGTTGAAAATTGGACTGCCTGCTATTACTGCCCTGGTAGAAAGGGTATGACGGAAAGATCATGTGCGAGAAGTAATGGAAAGTATGGAGGGGAAAGCGGCTGGAGTGGTTGGATGCCCAGAATGGTGAACCAGTGGTGGTGAGGAGCCAAGGTGGGAGAGTGCCAGTCAGCAGGAGGTAACCAGTGAAGCTAAATGCTGAAGATGGGCAGACCAAGGTGTCCAGGGACTGCTGAGTCTGGGCCTGGCAAGTGTGGCTGTAAGTCACTGTGTGGCCTAATGTGTGGAGCACTGGTTGGAGAAGCCTCAAAGGGCAACTGCCCCAGTGGGCAGCATTGTGGTCAGATCCATAATAAAGCAGACTGACTGACAGAAGAAAGATTTTGTGTGTGATGCCAGAGTTAGAGGAGATATGGAAAGAAATGGGAAAAAAAAAAAAAAAGGCTTGTCTCATTTGAAAGATGAAAAGCTGGACCTGGAGAAAGCTATGGATTTGGAAAGCTGATTTTGCATCAGTACTTGCTAGAAATGTTTGAAGAAACTTGAAGAAGCTGAGCACCTTGGAAAGCTGGAGAAAGAAGAAGCAAAAAGACTTGAAAAACTTGAAATGTGTCTTTCCTAAAAAGCTGGAATTTGTGAAAGGCCTAGCCAGATTTAGAGAGGCAAAAGGTGCCATCTTAGACATATGTTTGGGACTTTGAACTAAACAGTGAATGGAGTAAGATAACTGGCCATTTGTGGTATTATTGACTTTTGGTTTCTCTTTTCAATAAATCTTGTTTAAATTGCATCTTGATGACTTGTAGCAGCCCAGCCAGTGGGACAGATCTGGGGGCAGAAGCTGGATATTAAAGGAACCACTAATTTTCCTTTGGCACACTAGTTGGATGATTTCATCCTATTATAAACACAATATCATACCTAGTAAAAAGTAAAGAGAACTTTAAAAAAAAGCAGTCACTACCCCAACTCAGTCCAACAATCGTGTTGGAAAAACCAGCCAGGGCTGAGAGCCAGCCGTTGATGGGGAGCATTTTACCTTGGTCTGTAAGAGGCAGAGAAGCCCCTGATATGCCAAACTTGGAAGACTGTCAAACTTCCCAAAAATCTACTCTTTGGGACTTGTTAGGTTTTTTCCCCTCTGGGGTGCCCATGTTTTCAACGAAATGACTCCTCCAAGATAATCTACCATAGCTACAGGAAAGTTGCCAGAGGTAAATGCTCTTGGCTTAATGTTGACAACCACAATCAATTA
This sequence comes from Uropsilus gracilis, assembly GCA_004024945.1. Classification (NCBI taxonomy): domain Eukaryota; kingdom Metazoa; phylum Chordata; class Mammalia; order Eulipotyphla; family Talpidae; genus Uropsilus; species Uropsilus gracilis. The sequence continues at coordinate 64,659 of PVHY01000220.1, forward strand.
TGTTAGGCTGGTATTGGAGAAGCTGTTGCTGCTGGAGCAGCCTCTGAAAAACCTGTGTTCTAATGGAGTTTCATTTGAGATATACACTAACAGCAGGAAGAAAATTCCTTCATTCCTCAAATGTTTTCCTTGCATGCTCTACTGACCAAATTTAGCCCTGTGCAGAATGACTAAAGGCTAAGAAAAAAATAATAACAAATAACAATGTGTGTTCAAGCTCATTTGTACACAGCAGGGAAAAAGGGTCACTAGGGAGACAACAGGTAAAAAACTAAAAATTTCCTGGTTTTGCAAATACATTTTTAGCAACAAACCAAGATGAGCAATAGCAATATATTACATTTGCAGAAATTTAAACATGTAAAACATACATAGAAGATAAAAATGCAAAGAAAAAACAAAATTAATATTTCCAAGGGTAACAATATACTTGATAACATATTTGAAGCTAGCTTCTAAAATTCTTTAAGTTATTGATAATACTATATTTCTTAAGCTGTCTAATGAAAAAAGAATCATTCAGATATTTATGAATCTTCTGAATTATATGACTGTAGGTATACATCTATTAAAATATGTAGTTTTATATATAAGTAAGTACATATATATTAAATTAAATAATTATAAATCCTATATATAGTTACATAATTTTATATATGGTTTTTATTTTTAAGCACATATACATACAATGCTTATCTCGACCTATCAATTATGTAAATTATTTTTGCTCAGATCACAGAAAGCAAAACCAAACTTCACCAAGATGCATTATTAAGTTATTGAAAGTCAAAAAGTAACAGAAATAACAAAGATTATTTGGGAAAAATGTACATAACAAAGAAATCTGTTCAACTTTTCATGAAATTTCTCAGCAGACACTCTCAGGATAGAAAATAGTGGAATAACATATTCAAAATCTAAAATACAACCACCAGCCAAGAATATTCTGCAAAATTATTATGCAAATGTGAAGGCAAAGTAAAGGCTTTCCCAGATGGATAAAAATGAATGGTATTTAATGTCAGCTGACCTGTTTATAAAATGTGTTGGAAAGATTAAAAACAGGATAACCTAAAAACCTGGGGCTAGATGATTAGTGGTGATATGTACCAAAAGAATACATAAAAATAATTTGAAAGAAAAAATAAAGTGGAGAAAGTAAGGATTAGATCTGTATAGTCAATAAATGATAAATCCATACTATCAAAAAAAGGATTATTGTAGACATAACACATTTGATACAACCTTCATGGTAACCAAGAAAGCAAAACAATTGAATAGAGAACACCAGGGACAGATATTCAAGTGAAAATAAAAGGGGGGTGGAGAGAGAGAGAGAGAAAGAGAGAGAGAGAGAGAGAAGAAACACATGGAAAAAGAAAGAACAAAAAGATAAAACCACCAAAAATATTTAAGACAGAATGGTAAAAATTTAAGACATACTTAATGATACGCATGTTAAAAATGCATGACATGTTGATTAAAAACAGTAAAGCACATTATCTCATATAGCATAGAATCAAGAATCTTACTTTGAAGTGAAAAACTTGAGCAGTGAAAAACTTGATGAAAAACTTGCCTTATAATATTTCAAGCCTATAATAGAAAAAAAGAAAAAATTCTGATGCTAAAGTTTTAGCAACAAAAAGGCAAATAGTGACAAAGATACATTTCAATGATCAAGGAAGCAATATCTATTGAGAAGATGCTACTGACTTCTATTTTATGCACCCATCACAGTTGCAATGAAGTATGTAAAACAACTTTTAACAAGCGTAAAGCTATGCATTAACTGATAGAAGCAAAATAATATTAGGAGATATCAATGTACCATTTGTACAAATGAATAAGTCATCCAAGTACAATAAATTAAACAAGACTAAATTTCAGTAAAAATTAGATAGATTTCATAAGCAGTTAGCATCTTATATCCCCAAAGAATTTAATATGCATTCCTCTCAATTGCACATACAAATTTCTCAAGTTTAAACTATATCCTGAGAAAAAAACAGGGTCTAAAAACATTAAACTAGAAATTGCATCAAGCTTCTTTTATTTTTATTGTAATTGTATAAAACTAGAAATCAGTTACAAAATTAAATGAAGGCTAAACAAAACGACTAATGCTTGGGTCAATGAAGAAATCAAAAGAGTTACCATTGACAAAGGAGCCATGGTGATACAATGGAGAAAGGAAAATTTCTTTAGGGAATGATGTTGGAAAGTTAGAAAAGCATAATCAGAGAGGAGGCAAGGGAAGGGAGAAGGGAGGGGAGGGAATGAAAAGCAAAACTAGGTTATTATTTAGCTCCCAGGACAAAATTCTATCAAAATGGATTAAAGATTGCCTTATAATATCTGAAACCACAGCAAGAACCCATAGGTTATAAATACCTGAACATCAGTTAGTGATACACTTAGGGTTCTCAACTCCAATTGCAACAGAAACAAAAATTAAAATATACAGATGAGTTATATCAAACTGCAAAAATTGTGCAGTGACCTTAAATATTCAGAATTCTCCTGATCAAAAGAAGAGAGAATGGAAGTATTACAATCCCAGACTTGGAATTATACTTCAAAGCCATAATAATTAAAGCAGCATGGAAGTGGCACAAAAACAGTCAAATCAATGAAACAGAATTGAGTGCCCAGAAATAAAGCCACAAATATGATCAACTAATTTTTGACAAAGGATCAAAATACATATATTGAAACAAGGATAACCTCTTCAATAAATGATGCTGAAAAAACTGGGCCAATATATATAATAAAATGATCATGGAAAACTCCCTCACACCATGTATGCAACCAGCTCAAAATGGATAAAAAACCTGAAGTCGTGAAAACATAAAATACATAGAGGAATATATGGGCAAAACACTCTAAGACCTACACTTTAACACCTATTTCAGGACACATCTACAGATGCTAAAAAATGAAGTAGAACATAAGCAAATGGGACTACATACAATTTAAAGGCTTCTTTATGGCAAGAGATAATAACCAAAGCAAAAAGAAATCTAACTGAATGGGGGGGGAGATTGCCTTCTGACATAAGTGACAAGGGTCTGATTAAAAACATCCACAAAGAACTCACATTTTGCTTAGTTAAAACAAAGCAAAAATCCCAGTCAAAATATGCGGGAAAGAACTAAAAAGTCTCTTCCCCAAAGAGTAAATACAAATGGTCAATTGGCATATGAAAAAATGTTCCACATCACTAATAATCAGGGAAATGCAAACTAAAACCACAATGAGATTTCATCTTGCACCAGAAAGAATGGCCCATATCAAAGAATCAGGTAACAACTAATGCTGGAATGGATGCAGAGAGAAAGGAACACTTTTACACTGCTGGTGGGAAGGCGAACTGATTCAACTACTACAGAAAACAGTGTGAAGGACCCTCAAATAACTGAAAATGGAACTACCATTTGATTCGGCAATCTTATTTCTGAGAATCTACCCAGAGTACACCAAAACACTAATTCAAAAAGACACCTGTATTTGGATGTTTATCATAGCACTATTTACAATAGCCAGGTTACAAAAACAACCTAAATGCCCCAAACTGACAAATGGTTGAAAGCTATGTGGCATATTTACACAATGGAATACTATTCTGCCATTAAAACTGGTGCATTTGTGATAACATGGATGGACCTAGGGGAAATCTTATTAGCAGAAATAAGTCAGAAAGAAAAGGACAGAAATCATATGGTCTCATCAATAGATGGGATATAGGTATAATTTAAAAAAGGCCAAGGAAAAGTCAAAAGAAGCTAACAGCAGAACTAGGACAAACTGCTAAGAAAGAGGAGGGGGGGACAGGAGGGAGAAGTCAGGAAATGGAGAAACACAAGAAGATCAAGATGAAAGTTCATGGTTGGTCATGTAGAGGGAGAACTGCAACACACAAATGTACATAAATATGTAAACAGCAAAGTGACTGATAATACAAAAATGAAAAATGTGCAGTGAAAGATATTATTCAAAATTAAAAGGGCAACCTACAATCTGGCCAAAGATTTTTGCACGTTACACACCTAACAAAGGATTATTTTTAAGAAAAATATATAAAATCTTATAAAACTCAATGACTGCAAACAAATATCTCCAGAAAAAGATTGATAAAAACCTAAATAGACACAGAAAACATGCAGATGGTCTACAGGCCTATAACAACATGTTCAATGACATTTAAGTTAAGGGTAATGCAATTCAAAATCACAATGAGTTATTGTTAGTGGGCAGGGTTAAGGACAGCCCAGGAACCCACAAACTTGCCTGCTTGAAATAGATTCTGCCATCCACTGCATCAAGACAAACATACATGAAACCTCAAATAAAACGGAATTTTAATGCATTTAGTGAGCAGTTGATATGCAGTCCCCTTATTGGTAACAGAGTTGGTCAAAAGCAGGGCCACTGAAGCTGGTAAACTTGCTAAAAGTCTAAGTCACCATCTGGTGAGGACTCATAGGATGGTAGCAGAAGGGGACAGGCAAGTCTGTAAGAAGAAGAATGAAATCAAAACCCAAGTCAGGATAAAGATTGCCAATGTCAACCTACAGATTTGTAATCTATGTCTCTGTCACTTTCCAGTGTCTCCTTCCAAGTGTTCATGTCCGTTGTGCAAGTCCCAGTCTGAGAAGCAAAGACAATTTCATCAGTCATCTCCCTGATGCAAGGATCTCCTTGCAGGCTTCTTTCTCCATCTCTGTCCACTTCCTTTTTCCTTCAGCTTTTGGTCTTTTTACCAGTCTATTCTCACTTCTCCTTGATGCTCAGCTCCACTCCCACTGGGTGAGGGTAGGAAACCAGACCCTTCCCTTTCTATGAATATCACAATGCTACAATATCATAGACAAAGAATGAGGAAGGAAAACAACAAATGTTGGTGGGATGTAAAGAAAAAGAACGTTCATCCTCTGTTAATGGAATTGTGTAGCCTTAGGAAAATAGTATGGAGAATCCTCAAAAGCAATAGATAAATAAAAGGAAATACCATAAAATTTAACACTATTACTCATAGGTATTTACCCAAAAAACGTGAAATCACTAGTATGAAAAGTTTTTGCACTCTCATGTTCATGGCAGTTATTCACCATAGAGAAGTGATGGAAAGAAATGAAATGACCATCAATGGAAACCAGATAAAAATTTTTGGGCTATATACTAAATGGGATATAATCAAGGACATAAAATGCTGAAATAGTATCTTTTAGGGCAAGATGAATGGATATTGTGGTGATTATGGAAAGTGAAATGAGCAGAATGTGATTTGACTACAGAGCCCTTTTGACACAGATCTCATTTGCCTAATCTTGTGACTGCTCCCCCAGGCTATGAGACATGTTCAGTAAATCACACAAAAAGCAGTCCCTCCATCTTTTGGAAGCTTCTGTTGTCAGACAAGAACTCCAGAATTTGTGGACATCTGGTAGCCTAGCAGGTGCAGACAACAGGAAATGACCTAGAAAATGTCCCACTAGCTTGATATAAACACCTCTGATTAGAGACTCAAGTTGCTGATGAGACAAGGATATATGAAAAATATCTGAAGAATATAGCTCATCTGTACATGCCCCAATATAGCCAGACCCCAAACATACTCCACCCTAACCAGCCATGGTAATCAGCTCCATAAAACCAGAATCCCCTCTGTTTATAGGCTGAGAACATAGCTCAGGGTACTCTGCCTTTCCCTAGTATGTGGTCCACAATTACTGTTCCTAAGTTGAATCCTCCAGAGCTAAGGGGAGGAAATCATGAAAGCGAGACAAAGACTTTTCAGTATCTATATATTTTTGCTTATTTGTGGTATATAAATAACCAACAAAACAAACTGGCAAAGCACAATCAAAATAATTAGACTTAGGCTCTTTGAAAAATATACTGGTTATCAGGAGTAGATAGAATGAAGATGGGGTAAGAAGGTGAAAGGGCATTTAACCAGAAATTTAGTAGTGGGTGAGTGAAATATGTGAACACAGGAAAGCAGGAAGTTATACTCCCAAAACTATATAGCTATGAAAGTGATGGGCAATTCCATATAGCTTGGAAAAATATTTAAAAAGAAACACAAATGACTGCCAGATACATGAAAAGATACCTAATATCACTAAACAGAAGGGTAAAATACATGGTTACAATGGAGTCCATGTTTTATTTTAATTCTGATACTATACTTTGCTAATTTTCAGGATTCACTAAGCTTGAGTTTTTATCAATTCCTTTCTATGGCTACAAACCCATGTTTTTATTTTGCTTGTTTGTTTCCACATTTGATTACTATTGTGTCTATGACCAGTATTACACAAAACATCCAGTTGTGGGAGAACTGGAAAAAAGGGTGTCCTCTGATGATAACCATAAACATTATAGTATTGAAGCTGTGACCCTCAACATGGACAGTGTTAAAATTTAGGCATTTCCATTAGCTGTGTCTGAAAAACACAGAGGATATGGGTGCTTCTTTTTTTTTTTTTTAATTTGTTGAAAAGATACAATGGATCTCTAGGAGGGTGTGTGAGGGGAAATTGGAGCCTTTGGGTTGCAGGAGGCAGGGGGAAAAAAGAAGAAAGGAGCAGAGACTGGAAAAAACACAGACTTTTGGGAAGAGAGAGCCATGAAAATGGCGGGCCAGTAAAGAGTGGTCCAAGCAACCAGGCTGGGCAGAAGTCCCCTAGAAGAGAAGCTGGTGGTTGTAAGGTACCATGGTGAGAGAGTGGCAGAGTCAGTGCCAGTGTGGAGATCATGGCATCACAGCAAGGCAGCATGGAAAGCTGGTACATGAAGATACCCAGGGACTTAGAAAGCTGATTTGGCATAAGCATTTGTTGGAAAAGTTTGAAGAGCCTTGGAGAAACCACAGCTTATAACACTGGGTAGAGAAGACTCAAAGAGAGGAGGTTGAAGAAAGATTGGATTTTGCAGAGTGCCTGCTTCAGATTTGGAGGAGCAAATGGGAATCATTATGGATATGTGTCTTTGTGATCTTTGGGAGTAGAAGTGGTGACTGGAGTAAGATAACAGGCCACTTGTGGCTTTAAAGACTTTGTTTTCCTGGTTAATTTTCCTTATAAGTAAAACCCTATTGTTCAAATTTCATTTGACTGGCAACAGCTACAAGTGAGTGGTAAGAACCTGAAATAATCAGGGCAGCAGCAGAAGCCATATTTTTAAAGGGTTGCTTTTTTTTGTTAGCTTATTGATTGGAAGCTTCTGCCCCATTTGCTCCTGATATCAGTATCTTATAGACAAGGCTATAAGATCCTTTCTGGGAGACACTGTTGACTGATGTGAAGCAGAGGGAAAATATAAAGCTTCAATCCACAGTTATCAGGAGAGCACTTCTGTAGGTTTTTGCATGTATGCCCTCAGGCTGAAGTTACTAAATTTGCAAATGCACCTCTTTCACAAAGAGACTGGGGTATGTTTCATTCTGCTGCCTATGCAGTGCTCTTCAGGTGGTAGCCAGGCAAGAACAGTCTCTGATTATATTGTCCTATGGGAGGCAGGAACACAAGTCCCCATTTTCCAGATCTAGTAGATCAAGAGGTTGCCCCTTGGCAAACAGGACTCTGGACATTAAAACTAGGCTTCCAGGCATGTGTAAAACCCAACTCTTAGAGATGTTATTTCTCTAGACAACAGCAGAGGAGGGAGCAGAGACACTGTCCCCTAACTAGAACAGAGGGAAAGCTCAAGATAGATGACTGCACCATTGTATGACCCCTCCCCAGAAAGTTTCTAGCAACCCTCTAGAGCTATATTAAATTATAATCCTGCCCCTCAAGCCTATGCTTTTAGGCAAGTCAATAATGGGTACCTCCAGTATGTTTCTTTGCTGAGGTCAAAGCCTGAGAACAGGAGTTCTTTAAGGGATGTCTAAGTTTTTTGTTATCTTCTGAGTCTCACAGATGAGAGCTGTATTCATTTTCAGAGCTAGATGTATTGTGAGCTCATCTTGCAGGTACAGATCTTAAAAGCTGGAGGTCTGGTGTAGGGTTCTATTCCTCCACTCCTGAGGGAGAAGCTCTGGGTTTTGAGCACCCTTCTGACTATAAGCTGCATTTCCTAGGGCAGGATTTATGAGGTGGTTATGTCCCAACCTGTCTTCCTTCTTCAATGTATTTTCCCAGTATGTGGGAGTCATACAATTGGTATTTAGAGGATTATAGGTGAAATTGCTTCCTGTGAATTTGTAGATTTGGTGTGTCTGTGGGAAGTTGTTTAGCATCTTCCTACACTGACATCTTGAATAAGAACCCTGGGCAAAACTTTTGACATTCAAGGCGAAGGTACTCAGAATGATTTGTAATGAAAGAAATGCAAATCAAAACAACAATGACATATCAATATAAGCATACCAGGATATTAATTTTTAAAGTAAAGTAAGTCTTCTTAAACATACGGAGAACTGAAACTCCCAAACACTGGTGGTGGTACAATGATGTAGCCACAAGAAAAACAGTTTGATGATTCCTTAACAAATGAAACATAGAATCACCACATGTCCTAGAAAGTCTACTCCTAAATGTCTGCTGAGAAGAAAAAAAATATACAATTTGTATATGAACGTCCATGTCAGTATTATCCATAATAGACAAAATATGAAAATAAATTCTGAAGGATGGGTAAGTAGAATGAGTTCTAGCTATACAGTGAAATATCTGACCATATAATAGAAGGAAACATTGATGTATTATAGCATGGATGAATCGTGAAAGCAAGATGGCTGTAAAAATTCAAAGAGGCACATTATGTTTAATTCCATTTGTGTAAAGTTTCTAAAAGAGTCTAACCCACATAAAAAGAAAAATAATTAATAATTACAAGGATTTTTAAAAATGGGAAATTTGGAGTTATGTTCAGTAGGTACGATTGTATATACTTATTGATTATATACTTAAAAACACTTGTAAAATTAAATTTCACATAAATTAAGTGATTGTATTTAAATTTTTTTAATATTTATTTTAAATTAGAAGGTGCCAAAAATGAAAAGAGTGGAACTATTAACTGTCTTTTTTTTTTAATTTATCTTTAAGCTATTGATCGAAATATGTCTTGGTGTGAGTCTCTTTTGAGTTTATTCTATTTGGAGTAGAGTTTGTTTAGATAAGTAGAATAATATTTTAAGTTAAACATTGGAAGTATCTAGTCAATGATTTTTTAATAATATGCCATCCTACCCTTCTGAGACTTTATTCTTACCTATTTTGGTGTATTTTATGGTATCTCAGATCTTTGAGGGATTTTCTAGTTTTATTTTTTTTTGGGGGGTGGGAATGGGACAGGGAATAATCAAATTGAATGATAGCTTATCTGTCTTCAAGTTCAATGACTCCTTCCATTTGAGCAGATTTACCTTGTCAAATTATCAAATGTAATGTATATGTTGATATTTTCTTTTTTCACATTTAGAAAGACATACTTCATATATATTTAAAAGCTTTAAAATTCTATTTTAAATAACTGATTAAAATATTCTTGTAGAAAGTTCAATAGAAACTCAAAAGTAATCTGTTGATGACTTTCTCAATTTATGGATAAATTCTGGAATTTTTCTCATCACTTTTATGATTGATGACTTAATAGAGGTCTTTACTTCATCATTATTGATGATGCCATACAACATTTTTTGTACATAATCTTATGTACTGTGCTCCATTTGTAAACCAGAAAGATCATTGCAAATGAGACAAGGAAAACCTCTCTCATTAACCGTCCCTAAGAAAACTTGGGACTGATTTACTGCAATGACCTTCTAAGACTGCAGTGGTGCTGCTGGCTTTCCTAATCAGAGATAGTGACCAACTGCCTACACTCCCCCTTCCTCAATTACTCTCAGACTTTAGAATGTTAACTGTCTCTCAGGCTTGTTTGTCTTCTTTGGAATACAACAGGTCCTCACCCTGTTTCCTTATAAATACCCCTTTCTTTTGTTAATAAAGTTGTCTCATGGTTCATACTTCCATCTGACCCCCGGCTGTGGCTGGGTAAATCTCTTCTCGTGAATTCATTTCTCGTGCCTTGCGTCTGGTGGCCAACACTTATGAAGAAATTTATTTAGTAAGTTAATTTTAAAGTGTATTATATTTAAATTAATGTGTTGTAAAATTTCTAAACTTAAGTTAAAATTGATAAATAAAATGAAGTTAAAAAATCATATAGGACTAATTTATAACCATCTTCTGACTTTCTCTTTAAAGAACTAAAAAGTTTAAGTTACTATGTGTGATTTTCATAAGGCCACTGAATAAATGTGTGTTTATTTGCCAACTATGACCAGCTGGCTTTTATAAAATATACCTATTGCATGTATTTTATTCATGTAACACCTATATCACACTATTAAAAACAAAGATGATGAAAGTTTGTGTCTGTTTCATCCTAGAACTCTGAGTATTTCCCCATTCTGCATGGACTGAAATTTTATTTTTAAAGATTGAATAGTCTTCTTCTCATCAAATTTTAAAGAACTGTTCATAATATGAAATTATTGTAATTGCCATTAGGGGCAATGGTCACTAAAGCCCCTATATATTCCTATTTTAAGGAATACATAGAAAGATATCCAATCATTAGTATTTACATTTTGAGTTACAGAGATGGAACCTGGATGAAAAGTAAGAAATAAGTCCAATAATCCATATGTTGATCAATGAAAATTGGCTTATACTTCCTCCAGGCCTCAACCAAGATGTCACATAGAGATCATCATCCAATTTATTTTCTGAATAGATGGCATATTCTGAGTACACTGATCCACTCATTCTAATGTGATTCTTCCCCTTTATACCAGAAAGGGACCTCATGATTAGAAAGGGATAGAAGTCTGGGGACCATGGAAACAAGTTTTTCAAAAAGATTCATTCACCTATCAGTATAACTCAACTTTCCACTTCTACTTAAACTTCTAGAACATTATTTGATGTTCCAATTGTATGATGATATATAAAGAGAGAAAGAGAGGGAGGGAAAAAGGGAAGGTTGGAGAGATGCTTATATTGTGAACATTTAAATATTCATGAAAACAAGACCATCTTAACCACAAAACAGAAATGAAATGAAATTCTGAATCAATCCAAATTCAAACAGGCAAAGCTATGTTATATTTAAGCCTAATCTTGGAGTTTCAAATTATATGTATGTTGCATAACAGTTGGTATAATATTGAAAATAATAATGCACCATATATACATTCTTCTCTAACTGAATGGATTTTATTTTTAGAAAGAGGTTTTGTAAAACTTGTCTGCATTAAAGTTTCAATATTCTTTCTATCATGATTCTTGAGACTGCTAATCAATTTTACTTCTGTTTTGAGTGGTTAATTTTGAATGGCATTGGTTGAGGAATTTTATGGCTAATTGATAGAAACTTAATTAACTTCCACCATCTTGGTCTGTTTGAGAAGACATAGACTAAAATTTTAGAATATATCCTTTTGTTTCTTAGGTTTTCTTCCTCTACTAACCCCAAACAGATTTGTGTATTTAGAATTCTAGTGGAGTTAAAAAGATTTTGCTGGAATTTTATTCAACTGTTCTGCATTATGAGATTTGAGCTTCCCTATCCTATCCTGTCCTTCATCTTCATTCTTTATCTCTGTCCTTTTAAACTTTCTTATTATTTAATAAATGACTGCTAGATACATTAAATAATTATGTTATTAAAAGTTGCTTCATTTTCCCATTAATCCTTAATGCAAAAGTTTGCTAGAAATTATGTTAGGATTTAAACTTTAAATTATTTGCTTTTATATGTACTCATTTTTCTCTCCAATTTTTCCCTCTTATAATTTAAATGCAGAGATTTGTCACTGTTGAGCTGCCTAGGTTTCGGTAGAAAGTTGAGGCGAAACAGGGTAGCAGATGGGTAATAGATGAACTAATTGGGTAGTAGATGAACAAATGATACAGGACTGCACAGAATGGCAGTACCCACACATGCATGGAAAGGGAGTCTGTGCCTGGGGATAATAGCAACATAGATGTGGGGTGCCCTATTTTCCTGGAAAGAATTGCTGACTTCTCCTCTACAGAGGTAGGATGATAAGATGAAAATGGTAGATAAAATTTAATATGGACTAGAGAATGAGTCTGAACTACTTCCTAGTCTAATTGTGAGCAAACTATTTTATGCTAACTGCAAATATACTTAATAATGAGGAAATAAGAGGCACCAGTCTCCCACAATGGAAAATATCCTTATAAATTTTGATTCATTAAAAACTTAATCACCAATAACTTATTGTTTATCAAACGATTGACCAATAATATAAGCAGTCAATTAACATATTTTATATGTCATTTGTGTTGTATACACTATTTTAACATAAATATGTGCATTACACACTGTATTGCAATATTTGTTAGATACTATATTCTCATGTATGTATGCATATAATATCTCATGTATGTTACATATTGTATTCTTCAGGTAAACAAGACAGAGAAAAACACACTAAGAAAATCATAAAAAGGAGAAAATATATTCACTATAATCTCCAGAAGACTGCATATAAGTGGACTTAGTTTGTGTCATTCAAGGGCAAATGTAGTACAGAGCTCAATCTTTGTCATACAATATGTATTATACTCATTTGTTTAAACATTCATCTCTCCAACTTGACACTAAATTTCATGTGATTAGAGACATGTTCTTAGCAATTATCATTCTGCCTAAACCCTTTCACTGATCAAAACATTTGTATATGTTCACCAATAATAAATTTAAAGAAATAAACCAGGTAGAAAGCAAAATTGCATCATTATTATTTCTCCATAATTTAATCATACATGTTTTTTTAAAATTTCTTTGAAACTGTCAATATGTATACAACTCTATGCATGTATGTTCAATAAAATGTAATAAATGAATGCATCTGTCAACCTTATTATATAACCAATATTTTACTTATTCATATTTTTGACAGAATTAATTTCTTTATATCATAAAGATTTAAGTTCATTGCATGAAAATAAATATATTGAGTGTATTCATAAAATATGTATCCAAATAACAACTTTAATAAATATTCTATATAAAACATATCATGCTTGCTATTTTGGTCTATCAAACTTAAATTCACATTCATAAAAATCTTCACTTCTCAAGTCCATTTCATTGATATTGTGTAAGATCATCATTATTTTATTTAGCTGATATTTACCAAATATTAACTCTGCACTAAACCCTCACTGTAGATATTACATGACAGGAGAGTCATGAGAAATCATGACCTTGCCTTCATGAAACATATTTTAGAGGGAGAAGTCTTTTAATTAAAAAATACACAAGTAATGTAGAAATTGGTAGATTCTTAGAGGGAAAATAGAATGGAATAAGGGAAAATTAAGTGAAAGGAGACTGACTATTTTTATTAGAACATTCTTTAAAAAAGGTAGACATCAAATTGGAGACTTTGTGTTCAAGTCAAGGCCATAAAAGTTTTTGGGGAAACTGACAAAATATCTCAATTTCAAATATGGAGCAGACTCTGGTTACCTGGGGGTACACTGCCATATATGTCAAACAAACTGATTTTGGCTATAAGAAAACCATCCAATTGAAACCACCTTGAAAGTTGAGACATTTTCTTGACTCAATTAGTTCTAGAATTGGCTTATCTATCACGCAATACCAATGACAACTGAATGTTGTCCCATATTAGTTCAGTCATTTTTTGGGACAGATGTTTGTGGCTGACTCAGTGACAGAGCTTAGCAGTAGAATCTATACATGCCCATAAAAGGCACATCATTTCTAGCAGAAAAGAGAAAGTCTTCCCCTCTCCCTCCCATTTATTAGCAAGGGGAAACCTTTTCAGACTTGCAACCCTTTAGTTTTTAATCCAACTGGCCAGGTTAGGAACTATTAAGGATTTCATAGATGGGGTGGTTGTAGTTGTGTTAACATTAACTGATGGTTTAAGTCTTTATAGTAGAAGATGGATTCTAAATAGTCGAAGAGTTTGTGCGAGTGCTTATATTTGTATGTAAAACACTTGGCCAACCAGGAGCATCTATCAAAATTAAATATTTGAGTTCAATACGGGGTCTACAACAACCTTAGGAGCCAACAATATTTACTTTAGAAATGCCTTCTCCCTCATTACACATTATACAACTGATGAAGTGAATATTGAGTGAATAAAGCTTTGCCCAATATGAAGGAAATAAAATAATGACTCTTCTAGCAAGGATACTCTTCATTGCTCCCTGTTGTTTCCCAGATTTGAATAAAGAAATAAAGTTTTTAGGAGAAAATTCCCCCAAAAGACAAGAAAACACTAATTTGTATTATTCTATAACTAACAATCATCTTTGCTTTATCAGTGATAATTTCTTAATTTGCCTGTCCTAATTAAATAAAAGCTTAATGGTGAAAATATATGCAAGTACTCATTTTCCAGTTTCAATATCATTTTCAGAATAGTTCTTTGGTATGTAATGGGTTAATAAATAATGCTAAAAATAATGCACTTTAGAATTTCAGAGTGGAACATTGCTAACTTCTAAAAAAAGGCAGCAGGAAATCATAAAACTTCAAATAGTTGCATTTTGTTTATATTTTCTTTGATTTTAAAATGAATATGTACATATTTAGACCAATATTCATATGTTTCAAATATCTAGATATCTGGAGTCATATTTAGATAACATTACTCAAATCATGAAAGCATTAATGGAAAAGTATATAAATAAGAAACCATTAACCATCATTTTAGTATAGAATGTACAATAATAGCTTTTTGCAGGAGCAACTGATACTCTCCCTGTTCTCCCTAGAAGCTGCTTTCAGTTGGGGTATTTCTGGTATGAGGAAGAATATATAAATTTCTGGTAATCAGCTGTAAGCAGTGAATGAATCATTTTCAAAGGAAAGATGAAGCCTGAGTATTAAAGGATAGTTTTAGGTAAATGTTTATTCTATTTTTAATGTGCACCACAAATTTAATGCCTTCTTGGCTTTTTAAAATAGTTCTTCCCTACAATAGTCTTTCCTGTATAATTGCTATGATGGAAGCTTAAAGATAAAAACCTCTCCCAGACTACTCTTGTTTAGGTCTTTGGTTTATGAGAACAGGCAGAAGAGGACAGGCAAATATATTTCATTTCTTCATTCCAGGATTTCAAGTGTTGATTCTTTCTTCCTCATTATACAAATATACTGAAAAATCTTCTTAGATACAATGATTAAAGTGGAAAAAGAATAAAACCGTAAGTTGTACCTAGCTGTAACTGTCTTATAAATACATAAGGTAGCTTATTGTGCCTGAATGTGAGTCTGAAGAAGGGATTGCTGATTCAGTAGGTATCAAAAGATAGGAAATCATCTCAGGGAGATGGAAATTAAGGAACACTTCTGGATAAAGTAGTATTTCACCCAAGTCTTAGAATGTGAAGTAAGTGAGTGAGATGACCCAGAAAAATGTCCAGTGAGCAGAAGCGCATAAATGGACCCTACCTACAATGGTTCAGTTTAAAAAATTTAAACTTGAATAGGATGAGAAATTGAGAAGCATTCTGTGGAAACCATACTTCAGATTTTGAAATTTGCTCTTTGCTTGAACTAGGGTTTGGTAAATTCAGTTTAGTGAGACAAAAAAACTGATGCTGTATAAACTTTTTAACTTTCAGTGCAGTGTTCAATAAATTACTTGAGATGGTCAACACTATTATAAGTGTTACATTAGATAATTTTGCCTATTTGTGTGCAAGTATAAGTGTTCTTAGAAGGTTTATGTTTGACCAGGCTGGCCTGTGATATTTGGCAGGTAAACTGGATTAGATATATTTCCAATTTGCAATACTTCAATTCTTAATGGTTATAGGAAACTCATTAGTCTAAACTCTAAACTCAGCATTAAGCCCAGGAAGATGTGTAGATGTAAAATGGTGTCCTGTGCTTGGCAAAATGGAAGGGTACCCACCAAGAAATCACCCAAAATGTCTATACCTGTCTGCACATAGAGCCCTTTCAGACAACATTTTGCAGAATAAGATTGAGAATGTAGTCCTGCATAATCATTAATAAAAGTCAGTCCATGCTGAAAGACCAGAAAGGGAGAATGGCATGGAAAGGAGAGTATGTCTGAAGTTCTTCTGACCTAAGTAGGATGCCTGCTTTCTCAGATGCTCACCAGAGTCAGGGGAGGTATGACAACAGATAAATGTAACACAGGTCTTCAATAAAGAAACACACCAGTGTGGTGCAGAAACCTACTCTTGGAATAATGATTGGTGCAAACATGTGAGGGGGAGTAGCAGGTGCTGATGTTGGGAAGTCGGATTACATTTCTCACAGTGGAAATCTGCATCTATAAAATCTTGAGATTAATTTGTAAAGGATCATAGTTTTGATGTCAGTAACTAGCTATTTGACAGCCATTCTATGACACTGTGTTCTAGAACTACACTGCAAAAATGCATTGCTTTCTGTGAGTTCACACAGAGTAATTTCAATAATATTCCTTCTGTAATCCTTCAGTATCTTTTTTCGTCAAGATATTGCTATTCTTCAGATGCAAAGTGAGACAACTCTGCCCTGACTGCCTCTCCCTCCTCTTCCCCTTCCATTCCTCTTTGTCTTTCTTTCTTTCTTTCTTTCTTTCTTTCTTTCTTTCTTTCTTTCTTTCTTTCTTTCTTTCTTTCTTTCTTTCTTTCTTTCTTTCTTTCTTTCTTTCTTTCTTTCTTTCTTTCTTTCTTTTTCTTTTCTTTCTTTCGTTTGTTCTTTCTCTTTCTTTCTTTCTGAGGGTAAACATTCAAATAGTATAAAGTAAAATTAGGAAATGACTTATCACTATTGTCTCTCAGGTGCTTTTCACTGTTGATAAATTGTATGTTTTAGAGGGAGCAGAAGACCGAGTAGCAAAGGGTAGGAAGTTAAAGGATAGTACAAAATAAAAGTGCGAAGACATGGTGACAATACAGAAACAGAGAACAAATGGAAACATACTCACTTCTTATAATTTTTTGCCCAGAACATACAGAAATCAGTTTCAAAGAGAAATATATTCAGGTACACAACTCAAACACAAACCTACTAGCCACAGTCTTAAATTCCTTACTTACTTGTCCAACTCTTCCAGCTTTCCTTTTCACTGAACTCATGGTATGTATAAATTTCTATGTTTGGTTTTGCAAACTAATGGGTACAAACAAAGCACTTTAGCACATAAAGATTAGGTTGTTATTTTTTCTTCTCAATGCAAGCTAGTTGGATTTTATTTAATTAGCTAATTTGTTTCATAATAAACTTTTTTTTTTTTTTTTTTTGGTGTGATAACTTAGGATCCTCCTTAGGTATCACAATCACAGGGTACCTACCACCAAATTACCCATAGTTCTTCACCATACTGCGTTGTGCTTTCTTCCCTCTATGTTCCTACCCTTCCCTTCCCCCTCCTTTGAATGCTTCTATTTTATAGTCAGTTTTTAAGGGTTAATTTTTAGTTTGCCTTTCTCTAGTTGATTTATCTCTATTCTACAGATAAGTAACAACATCTGCTATTTAGCTTTGTCATTCTGACCTATTTCATTTAGCATTATCTCTGCAAATCCATCCATGTTTTTTGCAACTAATATGGCTTTATGTTTTTGAATATTAAATAGTATTTCATTGTGCATATGTAACATGTCTTCTTGATCCATTTGCTTTTGGGGGGCACAAAGATCGTTGTCATACCTTGGTTATTTTAAATAGTGCCAATATGAATGTAGGAGTTTAAGTTTCCTTTTGAGCTGGAGTTTTTATATTTTATAAGTAGATACCTAGCAGTCGAATTGCTAGTTCATATGGAAGGTCCACTTTTAGTCTTTTGAGAAGCCTCCACATAGCTTTTCAGGGTGGCTGGACCAGTCTACATTTCCATCAACAATGTGATATTGTTCCTTTTTTGCCACACCAACACTTACTGTTTCTGGTCTTATTGTCCATTCCCATAAGTATGAGGTGGTATCTCTTTGTGGTTTGCATTTCCCTGATAACAAATGATGATGGATTTTTTAAAATATGTCCATGGGTCATTGTATGCCCATTTCTTAACTGAGTTATTTGTTTTCTTTCTGTTATGGGTTCTTTATATATTTTTTTTTTTGGTATTAGTTCTTTGTCAGATGTATGATGTACAAACATTTTCTGTCATTATATTGGATGTATAAAACTACTCAGCAATCACAACAATGATATGAAGTGATGTGATTGCTTCACTTTCAGAATTGATGAAACCAAGTCACCAAGAAATTCAGTAACTTACAAAATGCTATATCAGCAGTTCATGATGAAGTCAGGAATTGACCCCAGTAATCCTTTCCACATTCAGATTTCTTAACCTCTTATTATTCTGGGGCTTTGCAGCCAATAAAACCATCATTGACACTGCAGTGGACCTCATTATCTCCTACTTGCATAGCATTCTTAAGTCTTCTTCAGTCACAGCAGGCCATTTACCCCTGGGCAGCTCTAACTCTGCTTTGAATGTATACGCCACCCTGGCTCCTTAGTCATTTGTCCAGTCACCAGCCCAGGTTAGATGGATTTAGTGTGAGCATAAATGTGTCACTAGCTGTCATGGTTTTGGAACTCCCACCAGGGGAATGTGAAATTCAGTATGTTGACACAGCAAAGGGAGAAAAGCTTCCCTCCTCACATGTTCTTTGACTGAACAGAAGGGGACTGAGAGCTTTTATTTAAAGATTATGCAATAAGCCCTTCAGGAATTCTGAGGCTGTTTACATTTTGTTGGCATTGAATATGCTTTACATATTTTGTGTGATAAAAAACTCAGAGGGCCTCTGTAAGACACATGTTGTCATCTAATACCACAGCAGAAGAAACTGAAGCCCTTGGAGAAACCCAAATTTAGGCAGAAAGAAAATAAGAGAAGGAATTTAAGGCATATGAGCATGTGGCCCATGTATTTTACTCCCCTGCCTTCTGCCACCAGTGTAAGCCATCTTGCACTGGACACAAGATAAGATGGCCATAGACTATTTAATTTATACTTTCACTTAACTTAAAGTATAGAGATGGGAAAAGTTAGACTCACAAAAATGCAAATGTTGCTTACAGGATTCTCCAGTAGCGCAAGTGTTCAACACATCCTCAGTTACAGGGCTGGGGGGAGAGTTATAGAGCTAACAATGGTATGTCCTCTAGCTGCAGACAGCACTTGGTTAAATAACTAAAGACACTTATAAAAAAAGCCATGTTAGTATAGAAGAAACAGTGTGGTCACCGTTCCTAATTCATCTCATGCAACAACATCTAGTTCTCAAAGAATGATCACCAGGGAGCACCTAGAGCATTACACTGAACATGTTAGAAATGGAAATGCCCAGGCCTTGTCCAGATCTATGAAACCAGAGCTTCTGGAATAAGACCCAGTAATATGTGTTGCATTAACCATGCTGGTGGTCTCAAGTACACTTGCGTTTGAGAACTGCTCTTCTAGCATAATTGTTTGCAAACTTTTTCTATGAAAGACTAGATGCTACATAATTTCATCTTTGAAATTGACATGGTCTCTATGGCACCTTCTGCTTTGCAGTTTTGTGAAAGAAGTAATGGATAGAACCTAAGAATAAAGTATGACTCTGCTAGAATAAAACTTGCTTCAGAGACACTGAGATTTGATTTTGAGAAAATTTTCATTTATTAAGAATTTTTCTTTTAATATTTTTAACTATTCCAAATGTATGGTTCACAGTTTTCCAGCTCCTTCTGTAGTGTTGACAAGCAGCATGGACTTTTATTCCAGAGAGATCTTAATTCAAGGTTTTACCTTTTCCATATATTAGCTATTGGTTTCAGTAATTCGACACACATCTCAGTTCTATCCACTATAAAATGGAGGAAATTATATTTTCTTGAGGATTTTTACAAGACAGGAAACATGAATTCATGGGCATAGATAGCAAAACAAGTGAGTAATCTCCCATTTTTTCACAATCAGACTTTTTCCACGTGCAATTCTAAACCCTGTATTCTGTAGAAAAATAATTATGTTCTGATTACTTTTAATTCTCTGAGGATGGTAGCTACTTTTTGGAATACTTTTCTCTCCAATGAACTACCTCCAAAACAATGTCCATAATCCAGACATTTTGATTTCCTTGAGATCAGGCGCGTTCAGGGTGGTATGGCCGTAGACGCCTGATTTCCTTGAGAAGAGTGCTGTTTATCTTGCAGTAGAGTTTACAGATCAGATCTCCATGTGGAGCATGTACCACAGGTTACAGCCTGAAAACGTAGGTGGGAATGAATCACTTTTTTTGATGGTAAAGAACTAGCAGAGCACCAACACATGCAGCAATGCTCCAATGGAAATTTTGATTTGCTCCTTATTTGACAAAGAATATGCTGACAAATCGCAACAGGGATAGGCATTGGCAAAACTGATCTAATAAAGTGTGCCCTCCATATTCTGATCCATAATGTGTGTATACCACCTTTAAGCAAATTATATCCAGCACCAGCAAAAGTGTGTCCTTTGGAGGATATGGAGCACTTATTCTTTCTATACCTTAATACACCTGAAATTATCAGATGGATTTTCCAAGGGAGGTTTTACAAGTGATAGGCTTTGCTGAGTGCAGAGATTAATATGACATACCGCTTATTTGTTATATGACCTTAAACAAGCAACTTAATGATTTGGTGTTTCCCTCTTCTTTTAAAAGCATTAAAATTGAATTTCAGAAAAATTAAGGAAAATATACTAGGAAGTCTCATGCAGAAAAGGCTTTAAAAGACTTACTTTCAGCCAATGGTATGCTGGAATGACTCCCAGACCACTTGAGCACCTTAACATTTTTTTCTTTCCAACTCTTTGTTGGTGACTTGAAATCCGTCACATGCAAACACTAAAAGAGAGGGGCAGGAGAACTATGTCTTAAAGATTCACCACAATGTCTCTGATTGCACTTAAATTTTTGTCAGGGATCACCCCCTTTGTTTTATTTTCCAATTGTGGAAATAGACATATTTTCCTCTGCTATTCCAAGTTTTAGCTCGGAGTTATAGAAGTCCAGTATCTCCAGGAAACAAAACTGAAATCTGAGCCAAAGTAAATAAACTCATTCATTCAAAGTTAGTAAAAGTCATAAATTTGCAGCATATACTTGATAAAATCTTGAGATGCTAGAAAGAAAAAATATTAACAAAAAGGAAGAAAACATTGAGACAGTCTGATTGGCTGATATTCTATTTTGATGGCATTTTGTCTAGTTAGGGAGGCTTTCTGCTTGCTTCTCAGATGCACATGCCAGTTTTTGGCTAGAGAGAGGTGAATTTAAAATTTGGAGACAATTCAAAAATAACATGTTATGTACTATTAAGAAAAAAGAATTCTATAATGGCCATTTGGGTGATGTTTGTGGAGTCAAATCACCATAATGGTTCTTATCAAGGAGGTGATTGCATGGAGCAGCTTTTTCAGAGAAAACAACCTGTATATAATCATCAGAAATTGTACAAATCTAGCTTGGTGGGCTACATACTTGACAAATTTTCTTGAAATCACAGCAAACAATTCTGAATTGAAGGAAACCAGATGGGAAGCATTATTTAAAAAAAATAAACTTATGGTTCTAATTAAATGTGGATTACATTAATAAAATTTCCATGAAAGCTGCTAACTTAATCTAGAAATCCTGTGCAGAAACCCCTAAAAATCCTCATTTGATAGATTAATCAGTTGACATAATCAGTTGACATCACTTCATCAAGTTATTCAAACAACTCAGGACACAAACATATTTACTGAAATGATGGCCCTTAACTCTGCTTAAACACCTTCAGTGATGAGAAGTTCACTGCCTTGAGAAGTAAAGTGGATTTGATGTTAGACACTATCTTCCTTTGGTCAAGTCAAAATTTTCTGTTTCACTTTGATTTATTGCCTGTAAGATAATTTCTCAGTGATAAAGTTTCTTCCACTATTCAGCTTTCAGGTTAGGTAGGCAGGCAACTTTTGGTTTCCTCCAGGTTCTTTGTGTGATAACTATTATTATCTGTCCTCACAGGAAAACATGAAATGTGAGATTTCTTAAAATCCTATCATCTGGAACAGAAATGTTACCATTTCTCTAGAGTAACAGGACAAACCATGCTAAAGTAGAATGAATAACTATCTATGCAGGAAAAGTGTATGCTCTATGACTACTCACAATTGTTACTATCAATTGTCGGGGCAATAGACATGTAGATCTAAGTTGATATTGAATATTCAAAACTTTCATAATAAACAGCCATGAGTGCCATTTTCAGCTACCTCTGTAACAAATATGTTTCCTAATATTTCTATCTCTAAATGACACCACTAAAACATACACCAAAACATCACTCTTTAACCTCCCATCCTTGCATGGTTTCTGTAAGTATATGTGGCAGTTGATGAGGACTTGCACTGATGTCGTGGAGTCATCATTTTGACTTGCACAAGGACCCACTGTTGTCTTCAATATTCCACTCATTGACACCATAATTTCTGAGTCTCACTTATTTTTTCACTGAAATATGCATTACAGCAGGTCAGTTCCACAAAAATAAAATAAAAATGATTATATGATTCAACTTCTACTTCTGGGAATAGAAACAGAGAATTGAAGAGATATTTATTCACCCACATTCATGGTGGCATTATTCATCATACCCAAAAGGTAGAAACAGTCTGTGCTCACCAACAGATAAATTAAATAACAAAAGTAGAACTATATGTACAATGAGCTAGTTTCAGCCTAAGAAAGGTGATTCTAGAACAGGCTAAAACATGGTGTATTGTGAGAGCACCATTCAGTAAAACAAGGCACCCACAAGAGGCAAATGCTGTAAAATTCCTCTCACTTGAGATACTTAGGGAGTAAAAGTCAGAGAGACAGGAAGTAGAATAGTGGGTAACAGGGGCTGGAGCAGACCTGGGAATTACTGTTTAATGGGAGCATAGATTCGGTTTGGAACTATCACATCATTCATGCGATGAGGATGGTGTGATGATGGTATAGCTATGTGAGCATTCTTAATACTACCAAAGCACAATTCCTACCATAGAGCGATCAACAGTGGTAAAATGGACAATTCATGTTATTTGTTAGTTGCCACAATAAAGGGAAAAATATATAGAAATGTTGACATTTTCTTTAAGACATCTTGCAAAATCCTGGGCACATAGGCCCCTACCAGTGCCCCAGTCTGACGGTTCCCTCTGCCTTACTGAAATAGCCAATATCCTTAGTTTCTCCCATGGTATCTTTGTCTCCTCATTTCATAACTCTTTCTCTAATGAGTTTCACTGTACTTCCATGGTGGCATTAATTTCCATTTGGGTAAACAATTGAGGTGCTGACAGACTAGGTTTAAAAATAAATACAGAAATTTCATCTCTCATTTTGTAATAATAAGTTAAATTTGAAAAATAAAAGTAGCAATGAGGTTGTTTTGTTTTTTTTTGATCCATCCTTATTCTCTTTGATATGGCATTTTTTTTTCACTTTTAGAGTTTAATATGGTGATTTATTTAAAGCATATAATCCAGAGATTAGAGGGGAAAAAAAACAGCTGAAATGTAAGCAAATTGAGTCCTATAATTTTAGAAGAGAAATATTAATTGAGTGTTTATATCCTTGTGTGTTTGCTTAAAAGATAATGAATGTGTTTAATTTGCAGGTGTCTTCTGTATACATTTAAATGTTAGATATTTATTACATGAGAAATGCTGTGTAAAGAATCATAAATACAAATCAAGCTCTATTTCTCCCCTAAGATTTATAATTGTATTTGCTTTCATTTGTAATTTATATTAAACAAAATATCCCCCTCCATAAAATACTAAGTGTAAATTTTGCTTCCCAATTTGCTAATTCTACATAAAGGTTTAACTCAGCAAATGAAAAGAATCCCTTCCTCTCTAAATAGCAAATGCTGCAATTAAATAAAATTAACAAGGCAGCATGCAAATTGTAAAATTAAACATGCATCTTGATAATATTTTAAATAATGTTTAGTATAATATATTCACTTTGTAATGTATTTGCTTTGTTTATTGTTTTCTGTCTGTTTCTTATAAATATTTCATCGCTTTGTTAGTTAATTACAGTTTGCTTAGTGATTTCTAAACACATGCATTAATTCTCTGTGAGCAGAAACATTATGCCTATTATTAAAGATTGTTGAGGCATTCTCTACCATATGGTAGTGTCTAGTGTCTACCTCTATTAAAATACATCTCTATAAAAATAAAGTTAAACCCAAGTTTAAAGACTCTATGTTACCTATTTTGAATGTGACATCCATCCCTCATCAAAATCTGGGATTGACTAACAAGTCACATCACAGAATAATTGAAGGTGCTGGTAAGCTTTTTGTTAAAGGGCAAGAGTAAATTGTTTTGACTTGTTGGTGAGATCGTCTCTGTCACAATTCATTAATTCTATCATGATTTTACAAAAGAAAACAGACTATATGTAAATCAGTGAATCTGGTTTTCCTTGAGTGAAACTTATTTATTTGTATTGGATTTGGAATTTCATATAATTATCATAAATCATGAAATATTCTAATTTTGATGTTACTCATGTATTAAAAAAAACTCTTCAGTCAAAATATGGTAGATTTAATTGTGGTAATCAATGTTATGATAACAGTGATATGATTTTTTGTAGAAGAGTAACAGTTTTACTAATTAACTGGTGTCCTCATTATGTTTATAAGCAGTGCACTTGCAAGAACTAAGGTTACAAAATACATGCATATTTTCTCTGATTTTTTTTCTGATGATTACTTTAATGTTTATATTTGTAAGCCTTTCTATGGTCAAGACAATTAGATGCATTTACATCTAATTGTTTCTGTTTACTATCAGTTTCATTTCACAAATAATATACATACATATAATTTTGCATTGTATAATACAATTTTATATGTATACAGTATTAATTTTTGATATATTAGACATGTATTTTTATATACTTGTGAGACATAAATATTAACATGTAGTTTTCTCTATCACAATCTTGAGTGACCTACCACAGAAATATTTAAAGTTGCTAGTTGTAATGCGACCAATTGTTATCAATATTTTACTCAGTAACCTTCTGCCTTGCCCTCATCTCCTATTATAACTAATTGCAAAATAATAAGGTCTTTTCACTGCAGCAAATAAGAAGGCCTAAGGACACAGTTCCTATTTGGCAATCATCCTGCAAAATCATTATACTGGGAATGACAAAGTTTCCCAAACATTATTATCTGTCCGGATAGTTCAGTCACCTGTTTCACTTACATCACTTTTAGAAAATGAGAGGAAGAACACAAGTTAGAACTCAATTTCACTTACATCACTTTTAGAAAATGAGAGGAAGAACACAAGTTAAAACTCTTTCAAGTCTGGAGTGGTGGCGTGTGCCTGTAATTCAAGCACTGGGAATCAGAAAATCAAGGATCGCTGGAGTTTGCGGGTTGGAGACTCCCCCAGGGAACAGAGTGAGACCGGTCTCAAAAAAGAAGTTGGGCACGGTGGTAGGCGTCTGTAACCCCAGTTACCTGGGAGGCTCAGGCTGGGGATCACGAGTTCGCGGGATTGGAATTACCCTGGGCAATATAGCATGACTTAGTCTGAAAAAAAAAAAAAAAAAAAAAAAAAAGAACTCTTTCACAGCCAACTTACCAAATATAGTTGACATAACAGTAAATAGGAAAGCATTTTCATTATTTCAAATCATTGAAACCATGGAGAAGACAAGGAGATGAGAAAAGTAAGTCAAGAAGGAGCTATATTTGTTAACATTATGTTCCAGCAAGCATCAGGAGCTTCTTGACTACTTAGGACTTCTTAATTTATCACTTTAAAAGCTCTCACCAGTAGGTATACTCACAATACTCATGAGAGTGGTCTAGGAAGAAAGTGATCTACATCACTGAGTAACCAATCAACTCACTTAGGAAGAGTCTCCTTCTTTGGATATGCAGAGCTATATATATAAACACTCAGAATCCTGTGTTTATCTTCATTTTGAGTAAGGTAGTTTGCAATTGGAGCAAATTTTTGATATTCATAAACAGACAAATATAGATTATAGACTTAAGAAATTGTGAATGTTTAGGCCAATTTATTAAAGAAATAAAATTTAAAAATCAGAGAAAAGTGGTTTCTCTAATTATAAAAATAGTTTGATTTACAAGTGGGGTTAAGAAAAATACCATTTTTATTTGTTCTCCCCACTTCTGACATTTTGATAATTTAAAAAAATCGCTAAAGTTTCATGAAATCTAATACATGTTAGTACTGATATATTCCCCCCTCCTTTTCTATTTTTGTGATGAAGATATGTAAGCTTTCTCTTTCTCACTCTTTTTCTATCTATAAAGAAATATTTATGTATCTTTATATATGTGTATTTGTACTTATATATGGATGTATACACATATATAATTAGGTGCATCTAGTTACATATATTTATATATCTATCTAAAGTTTGTAAAATTTTACATTGTTCAAAATAAAGAGAGTAAGAAAGGGGAAAAATGTCTGCTATTTAAGGAGAATTTTCAGAATTTATTAATCGGAGTCTACTGATTTAGCTTTTCCTTTGTGTCTTAAGATAACACTAAAGACCATAAGCCTACATTTTTTATAAGGAAGGATACATCTCATGGCAAATGACAGCTTGCTGTAGAAAACTCAAATAAATGTTGCATCTTTGTTTAATTTGGGACAACCTATATTGCATCTAGAAAGGGGCTGGAAGTGTGGTACTAACTTTGTGTTTTTTTTCAAACTTTTATATAGTTTGACAGAAACCATGAAAGTTATATGGCTTGTGGAAAAAAATATATGAATGATTTTGGAAATTACAAAAGGTTTCACTTTAGTCTAAATGTATGAGTTTTGGTATAAATAAACCCAGAGGAAACAGCAAACCTTAGTTTATTGCACTAGTACCTTAAATGAACATACTTAGGACAGATACAACTTCTACTATGGTAGCAGACCTTCCAAATTATTTGATAATGACCATTTGGTAATACATATAGATAATTTAAACAAGCTATTTGAGCTGATAGGGAGATCCTGAAACAATCCCCCTAAAGGTCAACTCTATAGTTACAGTTTAGAAGAATCACATTTTAAAATATTTTAGTAAATTGATTATAAACATAGTAAGTATTTAAATATAAATAGTGTCATTAACAGAATAAATATTCTTCTAAAGAGCCTTTGGGAAAAATAGTACTACACTCTATAAAAACACTTTGGAAACATTTTCCATGCAGTGTAATGTATCAAAGCATTATTACTTTCAAGTTGTACATTGGAATAATAAATATTTTAAATAAAACCTAAAGAAATTCTAAGTGTTTCTTAACCAAAGGTGGCTCTTAAATCTGCTCTATTTTTTTTACGACTGAGGGCACAATTGGATGCAATAGTAGTATGACATTATTACTAAGGAAAAATAAAATAGATGAGCAAAATGAAATCATCTTGAAAAGAGAGAAGCTAATTTCTTTAAAAATATGTCAGGTCCAGGCATGGTGGTGCATGCCTGTAGGTGACTGCCTAGGAAGCCACAGCCGGGGACAGGGATCATGGTTCGAGTCCCACCAGGGGCACATAGTGAGACCTAGTCCCCCCCCCAAAAAAAATAGCTGGGCATGGTGGTTCACTCCTGTAATCCCAGCTAGCTGGGAAAACTGAGGCGGGGAATTGCTGGAGTCTGTGGTACCCCGGCAACATGAGTCTGCAGTTCCATGGGCAAAAATAGTGAGACCTAGTCTCAAAAAAATAAAATAGAAATAAATAATAATAAAAGTAAAAATATGTCAGGCCATGATAGCCAAAATTTTTCAATCAGAGTAGAACATAACTCAGAATACCAAGAAATCACAACTTTTTTAAAAATATCTGACATGAGCTAAAACAGCTATTATAAAAGAATTTCAGCAATTAATTACAAATTATTCATAAATACATGAGAAAATATCAAAATCTGTTGAGTAGAAATTACCAAAAAAAGGAACAGGAATTATAAAATTGAAAATAATGTAAATATAATCTCTTTGGCTGTGTTGAATACATATATCAGAGAATGAACACAGGGAATTTGAGAAAAGTATATGTGTGTGTATATATATATGTATATATATAATTTTAGACTTTATATTTTTCTTTCATATATATATATATATATAAAATTCACACAACCAGGAAAGAAAAACGAATAGACTATGCATTTGGAAAGATAGAGTGAACATTTATTTCATTAGGATATCAGAATGAGATAGCATGAGCATGTGACTGAAGGATAAATTGAACAAATAGTTAAATATTTTCCAAAAATCTTATAATTTTCACATAAGCTTATAAATACAATATCCACACCTAACTGACCAAACTGCAAGATATTTCTGCCAAAACTAATCAGAAATGAGCTTCTAAAAAGTCAAGAATAAAAAAAATGCAAAAAGAAATGACATATTATTGTCATCAATAATAATTTTTTTAAAATACCTATTCAAATGGCAGAGGACTTTTTTAATCTAAATAAGGAAGCAAGAAAGATTTAGCACAATGCATTTCAAGTGTTAAAAGAAAAACTTTATCATCCATGAATTTTATATGTACTAAAAATATGTTGCAGAAATGCAGGGAAAATTGAAGTATATTAAGACAAAAAATCATTGAAAAAATATTTATCAAATGCATTCTTAAAGGTTGACTAAAATTATTTAAACCAAAAACAAATGACAAATATATAACATGAAAAATGAAAAATAGAAGGAATAAAAATTGAAACAAATATATTATGCTCTCCCTTATAAGATTTATACATAATGATCAGTGTGTGAGAAAAGGAATTATATTGCTGATATTAAGAAAATAATATTCAAATATTCAAAATAGGAGAGTTTTAAGTTTGTATGAAGTTTCCAATCTGTGGTAAAATAGTCATACAAATACTGAAATATCTTATATATATCTATATATATACTATATATATTTATATATATTTATATATATAGTATATATACATACATATATAGTAAAATCCAGAACAACTACTCTGAAAATTAAACAAATCTCAGAAATTCTGTAAAAAGATCAATGAAATCTAAAAGCTGACAAAAACATTGAAGAACATCGTGGAAGATAGGAAGAAACAGCAACAATAAAATGTCATTTGGAATTTTGAAATTGAATATTTAATTGCAGGCAGAAATTATTACAAGTAAATAATTATCTGAAATGTAAGTATCTTAAATACTGTATATAAGACAATAATTGGCAAACAGTATAATACACAAAGACTCAACTATTTACAATTCATCAGAGTCAACTTAAAATGCAAAGACTTAGATAGGTTGAGGATTAAAATATGAAAATATGTATGACATTAAACTATTCATAAAACCTATTAAAAAGAGCAGATATATTAACACCTGATAAAGGAAACTGTAGAGCAAAGGAAATTATTTAAAAGTATCATTGCATTGTGAAAAACGATCTATCCCCAGTAATGCATTCTGTTTTGAATACTGTCACACCAAAAAATGGAGTCTCAAAATGTATAATGCAAAATCTGACAGGAATGATAAGAAACATAGACCAATCTTCAAAGAAACACTGGACTTCAATACCATCAGCAACTGATGAAACTATTAAACAGATGTTAGACTACAGACCACAGAACATCTGAGTAATAAAACCAATGATTGAGATGAAGAAAATACTTTAATAAAATCAGAAGAAGACAGAATAATTTCAGTGTTCATTCATCTAAATGAATCATATCTTGGGCCATAAAACTGCCTTTACAAACTGAAAAAAAAATCATTCTGAAACCAAATTTTTTATTTTACCGTAATAATCATTCAGAGACCAACTATTTGATTATACTACAATAAAATCAGAAATTAGGAGGAGAAAAATAGAAAAAAGGTAAATATATGGAAATTCAACAGTATATTTCAAATAACTGATATTACTAACAAAGTATAAAGCAACAAAAAAAAGAGCTAAATGAAAAATATGTAGCGCATAGATATACTGATAGGGAAATTCACAACAATAAATGCTTCAACTAGAATTGAGGAAAGGTCTCAGGTTAATAATCTAATATTCACTTCAAGAAAAGTGAAAGAAGAAAGCAAATTAAACTAAAAACAAAAAGAAAGAAATAGTATAGATAAGTGTTAAAAAACAATAAAACTTAATAGAGGACAAAGGAGAAATCAATATCACAAAAGATGACTTTGCAAAAATGCCAACAAAAATAATGAAACCTTGGAAGGAATTGTAAAAGCAAAGAAAAAGCAACAAAGAAAGATTGAAATACCACCATAAAAAAGGGAGCATCATACAAGCGTAAACTTTATTTATATTGTTAAAACTTGCTAAATATGGTTATACAATTAAGCAAGAAAAGCTCATTAACATAAGGATCTATTAGAATTAAGGAATTCTAGAATATGTAATATTAAATATATCATAAAAATGACAAATTAGCAAAAAGTGAAACGGCTTTTCAAAAACTACTCAAGGATGAATGGATAACCCAAATAACCCCATAACCATTAAAGAAATCAAATTTATAATTAAAATTCTCCCTTAAAAGAAATTTCTAGATGACTTCTTTGAAGAATTTTAACTAATATTTAAAGAATTAATGCCAATTTATACATTCTCTACTATAAAATACGAACAGATAAATACTTTCCAGACCATTGTATGAGAGTAATATTAAATAAATACCAAAACTATCCAAATATTGTACAAAAAAAAAAGATAACTGCAGATTGGTTAATGAAATAAGAATTCATAAAGAAAAAAGTCCTTAAAGAGATATTAGGAAACATAATCAAGAATTTATTTAAGCAATTACATGCCATGACAGAATGCTGCATATTGCTGATTGCACTGTTTTCTCAACATTCAGAAATTTATCAACATCATTCAAAATGTCAATAAGAAATAAACATAACTGTTCAAATACGATAAAAGCAATAGATAAAAATCCAGTCCCCATTTATGATAAAATAAAGTATCAGCCCAATTATCATATCCATCAATAATCTCACTTTAATTAATAAGGTATTGTAGACACTGACAACTTTAATCTAAAACTCACAAGAAGAGATTCAGATCCTACAATATTTAATAGAAACTTTACAAAGAAATACAGTTTGAATATTCACATAACACAATATTAAAGTTTATTATACAGCTATCAAAATCAAGATAGTGTAGTACTAGAAGAGACACATCAGATAAACAGAACAGAGAACATAGAAGTAAACTCACATACATATGCTCAACTATTACTTGACAAATTAAATATGGCACTTAAATGGAAGTTAAACAGCTTTTCAACACATGGAACATTTGGAAATCTACAGGTAAAAGTAGCAAAAGAAACAATGTCAACTGAAAACCCAAATACCTCACAAATTTAAAAATATAAAACTATAACTTGTTTAGAAAAAAAATAGGAGGAAAGCTTCAAGAACTGGAGTAAGGCAAATAATTCTTAGACTTGATACCAAAAGCATGGTCCATAAGAGAAAATATTGATAAAATAAAATTGATCAAAATTTGGCAATAGACAAAAACTTTGGTCTTGTGAAATGATAATAAAAACTGAAAAGATAACTAAGGAGTGGGCAAATATATTTGCAAATCATATCCAGTCAAAGGATAAGTACAGAATATAGTATTAGTATGTAGAGTATAAGAGCTCTCAAAGATGAACAGCAATCAAAAAAAAAAAAAAGACAAGTTGGAACATAGTACTTCTGAAACTTGTATTGCAAACCAATGGTAAGTCAATTTAAAAAAAGGTAGACAAAAGAGATAACAAAAGGTACTCTAATGGTAAGTAATCAAGAAATTAGTTATCAGGGAACTACAAACTAAAACACACTTAATGAGCTTTGCATATCTACTATCAATATGATTGTAAAAGAATGTTTTCATTGCCAAATGTTGACACAGATGTTTAAAAATTAGATACTTCCTACTACAATGGTGAGGACATCAAATGGTATACCACAATAGAGAGGTCTGTAACTGTTCTTCCTAAACTATGCCTGTAATTATCATATGATCCAGAAATTTTGCACAAGTACATTTTTCCAAGAGAAATGAAAATGCATGCATTGGCAAACAGCCTGTACTTGAATGTTTTTTTTCTCTATATAATCTCTCTGTATTTTTTTTTTACCTATAACCATAGGGAAATTTTCAATTATCCATTAGAATTTCCGGTTTAAAAGAGTGTGTTTTCCAGAAAAATATACTGCTTTATTTGCTTGTCTGAGAGATTTAGAGATTTAGAAATAAAATAATCTCCACATATTATGGAATAAAGGGGGAAAACCTAAAACTAATGAAATATGTTTGTGGGTACTTAAACTAAATGATTGAAAAAAATCCTAGTGAAATGTTTACACCTTATCACCCAAATTATTATCAGCAACAATAGTAATAATAATGACTTATAACAGGTACTATCTTATTTTTACTAGATTAGGGTGTACTCTCTTATCATCTTAATTTTATATATAAGAAAAATAAAACCCATATAGATTAAGTAGCTTCTCCCCATGTATAGACATATAAATATATACATATATGTACATGCATATATGTAATATATGCATGTAATATATATGTATTCATATATATGGTTTATTAGTTATAAGTAAGCTGAATGAAAAATAATAATTTCTTACAACAGAACAGATCTAATAGCTGTCATTTCAAGCTGTATATTTTCAGTATGAAATTTTGATTCACAAAATAATATTGCTTAAATTATCATGCCTACCTTCTCAACTCAGTTGATCCCCTCAGGATGACTGAAATATGAGTGTTTTCTCCACATTGAGAAGGTAAATCATATCTTTTGCTATCAACATGTCAATAAATGATGATTTCTATTTATTTTACCAGGAATTATTATAAATGAAATATAACCTACCTAATCTATATAATGTAAACACAGACAACTGAACACCTTGAAATATTCTGTTGAATCCTCTCTATATGGGACTTTGAAATCATTCATCCTATTCATAGATCTACCTTTCTACCTTTCTGTTGTGAGGAGAAGATCAGGATGAAGTGCGTGGAATGAAATAATTCACCAGAGGCAGTAGAGAATAGAAAAGGAGAATATATTGAAATACCCTGCTAAGAAAAACAATGAGTGAACAGAAGAAGTCTGCACATGAAAGAGAATTTGGGGTTCCCTTTTATAATCTGTTTCCATGTGTTTTTATTTGACTGGAAAGTCAGTTTGAGCCAGTTAGTACTGGGAACTTTGGTCTTGAGTATTGACCTAGGATATGGAATTCATCCTGTCCCTCCTACTGCGTTCATAGACAAAGTAGTTAGTTATCAATTTCCCTTATCTATTCAAGTCTCATAATCCTTCTGCTGGGAAAGGGGTGGGGACTTAGATTCTAACCTTATTAAATGATGCTGCCACATTATCTATTCATTTATCTATCTATCTATTATCTATCTATCTATCCAACCTATCTATCTATCTACCTATCATCTATTGATCTATCATCTATCTATCAATTGCTTGGTCAATTGGTCAGTGGGATGTCTGTTTATCTATCTATCTATCATCTATCTATCTATCTATCTATCTATCTATCTATCTATCTATCTATCATCATCATCATCATCATCATCATCATCATAACCATCTCTCACCTATTCTATTATCATCATCTATCATATATGTCTCTTATGTCATATCCAAATTTTACTTCTTGAAACCAGGGATAGAGAAACCCCAGGAAAAGGCAAGAGAAGGAGGTGTACTTCCAAGAAGAAACTAAAATATTCAAAGAAAGACCATTAGAAAAATCAATTTCAAAGCCTCTTTTAAACCATACCTAGACAGTGAAAAGCTGGGGACTTCCACACCTGGGATCTGAAGAAACATAAGATATTAACATAACAGAGAGAAAGTTGGTTCCTGGGTTCACTCCACCTGGTTCCAGGATATGCTCACCTGCTATTCCTTCAAAGTCCAAGGAAACCCCTATTCTCTGCAACTCTAGCCAATAAAAACTAAAGGCATAATTTATTATTATTATTATTATTATTATTATTATTGTTATTATTAGAAATTAGTTATTAATAGAAAGCTTTAAAAGTAGGAGTTTTGGCTTAACCAAAGGGTAATCTGCCCTGCTGCATCCTAGGTATCCTACTTCTTTAGTTCTAGTCTTTCATTTTTCTTACAATAATTTACCTTGTTCAGTTCACTTACTTTGCATGTTAAAGTTCTTGCTACAGATTTGAGACAAGGATCTAGTAAGAAAAACGCATGAAGGTTCTAACAACTTCACTTTACTTTCAAGCTACAAGCTATAAAATCTAATTAAATCATCCTACCACTCTCTTTTCATCTTCCCTACATCCTTTTATTTTAGCTTTAATTCATGTACAGCAGAGATGATGACATGTATAAGATAAATACTCTAAAAGTAGCTTGAATATTGGTTAAGAGGGAGTAGGTATTTGGTGAGAGGAAGGTTTGGGTTTAAACAGGAGCCAGGTGAACTGACACTGAAGAAGGGGGAGAATGGCCACTTTTTTTGCCTCCACCCAAGGCAACCTATAGACTCCTTTACCTAGTGTTCATATAAATAAGCTACAGGATAACTAGCTTTGGGATATTTTGTTTGCTGATTTGTTTGTGTTTGAGTATGTTTTTCATCAAATGATATCTTTGAGAAATGACTTAGACCTAGACAGAGAACTTAGTAACTTAGTTAAAGCTACTTCAGACAATAGTTCATTAATAATAACAGATTTTAAAACTATTAGAATAATTTCATGAACAAATGGCACTACAAATTGTGCAACTCAGTAGACATTTTTAACTCATTTTTTGTTTTGTTTTGAAGAAAATGTGGGAGAAATCTTAAATATATATTTAAAACGGCATGTTGATTTATATGTTAATTATTTTAGCTCATGATTGTTTAATGTTTTGAATGTCACCTTTGGGTTTCTTTGATCTTAAAGCATTGACATAATTGTTGGAATTCAAATGCTAAGTAAGGGAAATGATTACTTATCATCATCAACCATTATTGTCAAAGTATGAATTAAGTTCTTTGCTTTATCTAGGCATTTAATAAGAGCCTAAGGGAATCAGACCAAGATTAAGCAAGCTTTGTATATGTTAGCAAAGGGGGTGGGGATGTTGTGGAAATGCTCTGATGAGGAAAAATTTTGTACTAATGACCTTGGTGAGCAAGATGTCATGGAGGCTAATATTACAGACCTGTAAAACAAGGAAACACAAGACATGAGGATAAAAGATGCTGAGAAAATGTATTTGAAGATCAAACCCTCCCTATACTTTCCCCGTTTTTTTTTTCTTTTGGTTGAATATTCTTTTCATTTAGGTATAAATTCTAAGTATCAATGGTCTATTAAAAATTATTCTATCTGGAAAGGAAGGGTGAAGCTAATCATGGGTAACGTCAAAGTCACTGGATTTGTATCAGAACTCTGTGAATCAAGAAAGTTAATTCTTCTCATAGAAACTACAATGTAGTTGAAAGGTCAGATTGGAAGCAATGGGACTTTCCACCCATAAAAAGATTATGACACTACCCTCCAGCCACAGCTGAGCCTACCTCCAGCCTTGGTCAGTGGCCAGTGAGTGACCTTGCCCTTGTGCTAACCTTGCCTGTTTCCCTCCTTCCTCACCATCCTAGTAGTGAGAAGAGTGATGAGTGGTGTGTGTGTGTGTGTGTGTGTGTAGGTATCTATTAGATATAGGAGTAAATGTAGATTTCTGACTGTGATAATAATTTGGGAAATAAAATGCATCAGTGTACACATTAATGAAACTGGTACCTGAAAGGATGGCGAGAAAGGAGGGAACAGGAGTTAGGAATATGAGAGAACAGTGGAGAAATATGAAAGGATGGTGGCAAGAAATAGGAGTCAGGCCAAGTAAAATTAAGCAGAGTTTATTGCCATGAGCTCCTGGGTGAGGTCCACTAACCCAGGGTGGGGGGTTAGTGAAGTCGCACCCACATGGAGTTGGGTCAGGAACATGGACATGGGTTTTGCTAGTGTGCTGGGCAGGGTTAACAGGCAGACAAGGTCATTCACTGAGGGAAGTGGGCGAGGCTGAAGTGTAGTGGGGGGGGGGAAGACTTGGGTTGGGTGGTGTCCATAATCCTCTTAAGGGTGAATGCTCCCAGCACCCCCAATCTGAACTTTCAGTGTTACAGTTCTAGCTTCACATAGAACACAAGACCACGGGAAAAGCAAGAATAAAAAGCCTTTATTTCCAGTTCAAGCTGGGGTCCAACCCCAACACTCACCAACACAGCAGCAGTACCTCAGAGGGAAGGACCCTGACTCTCAGGAGAGCAGGGGTTTTTAATACTTTTACAGGTAGCTTTGAGGAAGTTTCCACATAGACGTTTGACATAGTTAAGACCTTGTGACAAATACCAGATAACCACCTGGTGAGGCAGCGGGGCAGTTACATGGTTCCGGGATTTAGTTCCTGGGTCTGTCTGTTCCTTTTTTTAATGGTTTCCACCTTGACATGTTTGGCATTTTTGACCTCTGAGCTTTGAGCAATAATTTTTTTTCCAGCATCAGTACCCCAATATAGGCAGTGTTGGTTGTTGGTAAAACTTAAGCATCACCATTACCTGTATCTGAAAGATATCGAGTTTAAGAATGACTTGAAGCTAGATACAAGGTTACTCTCTTTTCTTACTTTGCTACTGCAAGTTAAAAGAAGGCTTGGTTAACATTATTCTGTTAATTTAACTCCCTAGGCTAGTGTTCTAAGAACCAGGGAGGGGATCATAACTGAAACAAGCCAGGCTGTGGTTGACAATCCATTCACAGAGATTCATGATGGGAGGGGGAACAAGGTAAAGGGGATAAAGGAGAAAGGTCCAGGAATTGGGTATGAGAGAATTTGGAGGAGGATCTGGAGATTATTTGAGAGGCAAGCTGATTGGGCATCAGGATCTGGAGGAGAATAGGGAGCTCTTGAACCTTTTGGGGCTCCCAGCCTTCCAGTCTTGGAAGATCAAGAAGGTGGATGAAGGTTGAAGAGGAGTTTATCACAGAGTGCTGAACTGCCCTAAAGACCCAAATAGGAGAAAGAGTGAGCAATAGAGAGGGAGGTGAAGCTGAACCTCATGTTGGTTTTGTAACATCATACTGTCTACAGTGACTGAGGACCAAAAACAAGGACATTAACTTCAGACTGAATCATACTTAGACTGAAGTAAAACACATGTAGCTCCCCGAGGATCAGAAGTGGAGTTCCTTTCTGTTCAGGACACTTGTGAGTGTGTGTATTAGAACTTACTTTAGCCTTTCTTTTCCTATTTGTGAATAAACCCCTGCGTTTACCCTTACCACAAAAGTTTGATCTCTGAGTAACTGCTTGTGCAGGGGCAGAACTCTCATTCATTAAAATTAAAAGGGGTGATCCCCTCACCCCAGTAACATTAAGAGGATTTGAACTGGTCTAGAAGAACAACATGTCAATAGAAAATTCTCACTCACTCCTATCTTTTTTTGTAAGATCTGTCACTCTGAATCTGCCTCTCATTCTGTTATTGGGCAATAGGACTAACTCTTTTAAATTCCTTTTTACTATGGGTTCTTCCACCTGTGTACAGCAGCTTCTCAGAGATCAAACCTTAGCAACTAGGATAAACATAGAGGTTTATTTGCAGATATGGGAAAAACAAACTAAAAAGTCCACACCCTCACAAGTGTTCCAAACAGAATAAAGCTCCACTTTGGCTCCTCAAGGGGCTGTGTGGGGATTAACTCAGTCTTAGGGTGCTTCCGGGTGAAAACACTAGGCTGTGTCCTTGACTCCTGATCCTCTGTCACTCCAGTTAATGAAGCTGGGGACTGAACAAGGAGCCAGTTCCTTTCATTGAGAAAGGAATCTGGGCATTGTTATCACCTGCATCTGAAAGATACAGAGACTAAGACTAGCCTGAGGTCAGATAAAGCCCCATCCCCTTTTTACTGTATAGTGATTATCTGGGCAGATTTGGGATTATGCTAATGCAAGGTCCCGGAGATGGTGACTCCCAAGTCAGGCCCAGAGGAGAAAGGGAGGTACAGACCACCAAAGGGGTGGTTATGAATGGGGAGCAAAGAAAAGAATTTTTAAAAAGGGAGTGAGGGATAGAGAGATGGAGATATGATTTTGGAGAGGAGCATGGAGCATGGAGTGAGAGTGAGAGTCTGGAAATTGACATCAGGTGCAGAGGTTTTCGGTCTCAGGAGGAGAAAGCCAAGAGCTGAGTCCCTTGGAGCCTCCCTATCTCATCCAGCACTCAGGTTCCTGAGGATTGAGTGTTGTGTGAAGGTGGAGGAGAGGTGACCCTAGTGAAGTGCGGAGCCACAGTGAAACTAAGATAGGCCTGCCTTCCTGCCTTGGGGAGACCCACCTGAGACCCACCTGTGTTGGTTGGATTCATCTGGTGTCAACGGGAGTGACAGATGTGGGAGTCAAGGACACGGCCTGGCATTTTCGACCAAAAGTTCCCTAAGACTGAGGTAAACCCCACCAAACTCCTTGAGGAGCGGAAGAGGGGCTCTATTCTGTGTGGAACACCTGTGTTTGGACTCTTTCAGTTTGTTTCTCCCTTATTTGGAAATAAACCTCATGTCTATCCTAGTTGCTAAGGTATGATCTCTGAGCAGCTGCTGCGTGCAGGCAGAAGAATCCATAGGGAAAAAAAAAAGAGGGGGGACTTAAACGGGGGGTGTCCCTATCCCCCATAACATTTGCACCAGATGAATCCAACCAATGCAGGTGGGTGTCAGGCAGGTCTCTCTGAGGCAGGCCTCTCCGAGTTTCACTGTGACTCCCCACTTTATCAGGGTCACCTCTCCTCTTCCTTCACACAGCTCTCAACCCTCAGTGACCCGAGTGAGAGTGCTGGGAGGTGAGGAAGCTCGAGAGAACTCAGCTCCTGGGTCCTTCTCCTCCTGAGGCCAAAAACCTCCAGATCTGATGCCAGTTTCCAGGCTCTCACTCTCACTTCACTCTCTGCTCTCCTCTCCAAAATTGTATCATCCCCTCTCTGCTCCCTTCCTCTCTTTTTTATCTTTCTCCTTGCTTCCCCTCCCTTTACCAACCAGAGGCCCTCAATTCTCAATCACACCCCTAGTGGTCTGTACTTCCCTTTTTTATCTGGCCTTGGGTGCCACCACCCAGGACCCTTCATTAGCATATTCACCAAGTCTGCTTAGATAATCACCAAGTCTATCCAGATAATCACTCTAAAGTAAAAAAGGGGAAGTGGCTTTATCTGGTCTCAGGCTAGTCTTAATCTCTGTGTCTTTCAGATGTAGGTGATAGCAATGCCCACATTCCTTTCTCAATGAATAGCACTGTCCATATGAGGTCCCACCTTCAATTCTACTTGCCTAAACTCTAAAAACAGAAACCCAGCAAAAGCCTATTGTCTCATTCTGTTTAAAAGTTTACATGTAACTTAATTTTAAGTTCAACTTTAAATTATTTTGTACCACACTTAAATGAAATATATGAAGTTCTAAATAAGAGTGGCAATTTTTGATATAAGCAACAGCAATATTTTCTTTCCATTCAGGTTTTTCACAAATTATATTTAATTTCATTGGTCAATTGATTGAGATGTAATTTAACAGCAAATGTATAATTTTAATATGTAGAATTAATATTAATATTAATATAGTACATTTATAATAGTAATAATATTAAGATTAATATAGTACAATTATATGTTACAATAGGATAGTTCACAGTTTTATCATCTTAAATAATTATAATTTCTTTTTCATGGTAATAATATTTAAGATGCAGTTTGGTAAGTGGGTAAACCCAGAAATTAATACCTAACTCATAGATATTCATTATGTAAATATACCATATCTTTTTCAGCCATTTGTCAGTTTTGGGACATTTGGTTGTTTCCATATTCTGGCAATTGTAAATAAGGTTGCAGTAACCTTTCAGCTCCAAAAACTGTGAAAAAGAAAAACTTAGAAGCACAGTTAAACTTTTGTGGGTTCTTTCCACCATCCCCAGCCTTCTCAACCAAAATACTAAGTCAAAGCAAGACTATCTGTGCAGACTAATTAATTTCTAAAAAAGTGATTTACTAATTACTACAAAAGAAACATGTAAGACTCAGATTACTTTAACATTGTCCAAAACGTTTCTCAGCATTGTCCAAAGTCCTTTCCCCAGATTGCCCAAAAATCCTCAGTCTCTCAGTCCTGATCATCTCACCAATGTCCATTCATAGTTCATCTCCAGACACTTGAAGTCATGTTCCTTTGGCTGAACCTTTGGCTTGCTCCTCCTTGTTTTCCACATTGTGTTCTCCTTGTCTTCCAGGTAGCAGGAACTCCATGGTGTCGATGCAGCAAAGTTCACTTTCTTCTCAGGCCTAACTTTTGCACAGCCTCTTTCAGTTTGACACAAGTCAAACTCAGCAAAACAAACTCCAACACGGAGTTCAAATCTGCAAACTTCTTAA
Source organism: Uropsilus gracilis (assembly GCA_004024945.1). Lineage (NCBI taxonomy): Eukaryota > Metazoa > Chordata > Mammalia > Eulipotyphla > Talpidae > Uropsilus > Uropsilus gracilis. The sequence goes on from PVHY01000220.1 coordinate 105,246, forward strand.
CTGCATTTAGCACACATGCTGCCAACCTGGGCCAGCCAAGGGTTGCAGGCCCCCTGTGTCACATGGCCAAGCTCACATGACTCACATCTTTACAAGATGGCTGATTCCCATTTCTCTCTCTCTCTATCTGATCTCCATATTGCTGCTGAATTCCCTATTTGAATCTCATCCCTTCTCTTTGTTTGCACACCCTTTATATATCCTGATTTCCTACTTTCTAGGAAACCTGTTTCACCTTGGCCATTTCACTTCTTTCTCCCCCTGCATCTCCCTGAAGGAAAATTCCAACTAAGGTCATTCTCACATTTTAGCATCTGTCCTTGAAATCTGCAATCTTAAACAGGAGACAATGGGGGGGGGGGGTAGAATACCCTATCAGTTTGATTTTCATTTCCCTGATTATTAATTACTTTGAACAGTCTTTAATATGCCTGTTGGTCATTTCTATTTCCTCTTTGGAGAAGTGTTTTTTTAGTTTTTTGTCCCATTTTTTGAATTGACTTTTTACTTTGCTTTTGTTAAGTTATGTGAGTTCTTTGTGTATCTTAGTTATCAGGCCCTATCTCTTGTATGGAGGGAAAAAAATTCTCTCATTGGTTGGGGTTCTTTTTGTTTTGATTATAGCCTTTTTTGTTATATAGCAGCTTTTTAGTTTGATGTAGTTCAAATTGTTTATTATGTTTTCTTTCTTTTTTTTGCCAGATGTAGATGTGTCCTGTAAGGGGTTTCTGAAGTGTAGTTCTTGGAAATTTGCCCAAGTTTTCCTCTATGTATTTTATGGTTCCAGTTCTTACATCCAAGTCTTTTATCTATTTTGGGTTGGGTTTTGTGAAAGGTGTGAGGGAGCTGTCCAGGTTCTTTTTTTTTTTTTTTTTTTTAATATCCTGGTTCAGTTTTCCCGACATGATTTATTGAAGAGTCTATCCTTATTCTAGTATATGTTTTCTGCTCCTTTGTTGAAAATTAGTTGGCCATACACGTGTGGCTTTATTTCTGAAAACTTGATGCCTATCCATTTGTCTGATTGTTTTTGTTCCAGTACCATGCTTTTTAATTATTATAGCCTTGCTGTATAGTTTGGAATTGTTATTCTTCTATTCTTTCTTCTGTTGGTCAAAAAGGTTTTGGGTACTCAGGATCTTTTGTTGCTCCATATGCATGTCAGTAATTTTTGTTCTTTCCCTTTAAATAATGTTATTGGGATTTTATTGGAATTACATTGAATCTGTAGATTGCTTTTGGTAGTATGACCATTTTAATAATGTTCACTTTCCAATACATTAGCAGGGAATGATTTTTCATTTTTTAATGTCTTCTATTTCCTTTAAAAATGTTTTATAGTTTTCTTTGTATAGATCTTTCACATCTTTTGTCAGATTTATTCCCAAGTATTTAATTTTCTTTGGTACATTGGTAAATGAAGTGATTAAAAAAAATTCTTCTCCTGACTGATTCTTTGCATATAGAAAGGCTATTGATTTCTGTGTATACATTTTGTAACCAGATACCTTACTGTATTGATTTATTATCTTTTCTCATGGTTTTTGGGGTTATCTACATAGAGTATCATATCATTTGCGAATAATGATAACTTCATTTCTTCTTTCCCTACTTGAACTCCTTTCATGTCTTTCCCTTGCCTTACTGCCCTACTAGGACTTCCAGTACTACATTGAAAAGGAGTGATGAGAGTGGGCATCCTTGCCTAGTTCCACATCTTAATTGAAATAACATTAGTTTTTCCCCAAGAGGATGATATTTGCTGTAGGTTTGTCATATATAACTTTTATTATGTTGATATATGTTCCTTTTATTCCATTTTTTCTGGGTTTTCATCATGAATGGATGCTGTACTTTGCCAAATGCTCTTTCTCTTCCTATTGATATGATCATACACTCCAAAGTCCCACAGAAGACAAGAAATATTAGAAATCAAGGTACAGGTAAATGAACTGGAAACAGAAAAAAATAATTGAGAAAATAAACAAAACTAAAAACTTGTTCTTTGAAAAATTAAACAGAATTGACAAATCCCTAGCAAGTCTCACAAAAAAGAAAGAAGTAAATACAATTAAACAAAATCAGAAATGAAAAATGAGAAATCACAACAAAGTAAAAAGCCAAAAATGAATTAGAGATTACTATGAACATCTATATGCAGAGAATAAAACAATCTGGAGGAGATGGAGAAATTCTTAGACCAATTCAACTGCTCCAAATTGAACAAAAATGAAATAGAGGATTTATACCAGCCAGTGGCAAGCAGTGAAATTAAAGCAGTCATCAGGACTCTCCCTAAAAATAAAAGCCCAGAACCAAATGTGTTCATAAATAGATTCCACCAAACATTCAATGATGAAGTAAGACCTGTATTTCTAAAACTTTTTTCAAAAATTTGAGAAAGATGTAAAACTGGTGAAAACATTCTATGACATAAGCCTTACACTAATACCAATATACCAAATAGAGACAAAACTAAGAAAGAAAACTTTAGGCCAATCTCCCTAATGAACACAGATGAAAAAATTCTAAACTAAATCCTTGCAAACTGAATCCAACAACACATAAAGGATTATTCATCATGATCAAGTGGAATCATCCCAATGGCACAGGTATGGTTCAACATCCAAAAATCAATCAACATTATCCATCACATCAATAAGGAGAAAACCAAAAACTATATGCTAATTCATTTTCTTTCTGACATCGTCCCATTTCTATGAAATACTATAGCAAAATACAGTTGGAAATAATTTAATACCATTTCATTTTATCTATTTTTTCCATAACCAAACAGAAATTTTGTTAAATCTTTTGGAACTTTCCACAAAAGACACTGGCTTACACGCTCAACATTCGGTCCATGTAGACCTGGGAAAAGGAGAGCAGGTCATGGAAGAGACTCAAGTTCTACTTCATATTTCCTTTTCTCAAGATTCTCAAGGCTTTTCTAGCTATAGGATCTCCTGTGTTGCCAATAAGCTTCCCCTCTTCCCGTGGGTATTTCTGGAACCCTGCAAACAAAATTACAGACTCTGCTCTTGGCTCTGGTAATATCAACTCACAGAAGACATTCCAGTCAGATTTAGCTGGTGAAACATGTCTCCATTTTTTAAGGAGAAAAAAAAAAGAGAAAAAATTCTTATTGACATTATGCAATGGTTTATACATCTTCGTGAGTGAAACAATTACTTATTACTATAACTTTTTACATATTATGATGATAACAAAGAAAAAAATGAGGAAGGTATGCACACAAATTTGCAAATTAACATTGTTGCAAATCATGGTCAACTAAAAGAAAAAGAAAACTGCTTGAGCTAAAAATAAAACATGAACTATTCATAAATCCAAGCAAAAACTACTTAAAATTATGTTTGCCTAAAATAGTTCACTCCAAAAATTCGTAAGTATTTTTAACTCTTGAGTTCTTTCATTTAATATAAGTCTTAAGGTTTTATTGAAGTTTTGTCCAGAAAAAAATTTGTAACTTTCAAAAACTCTGAAATAACCAAAATTAAAAATCATACAGTAGCATAATTAAAAGGAACGTTTTTCAGCATTAAACCTTAAAAGACTCCAGGTCAAAAATCAAAATTGGTAAGCAATATTATATCAGAACATATGAGATACTTAACAGGTTTCTCATGAGTTTTAGAACACCGATATTAATATTTATGTACATAAAAAGGTTAAACATTTCTCTCAAATGACAATACTTCTCATAAATTCCAATTTACCAGATAAATTGAAATTTTTGAATGTCTTTCCAATGGGAAACTGAAATTTTATAGTGTCTCAGGAGCACTACATATCCCATAAAATTTTCTCTGATCACTCTGAAAAGAGGCCACCATTTTTTTTTTAATTTGAATGTGTGTGAAGTTTTATTATAATTATTAGGAAAAATACAATGTTTAATTACCCAACAATAACAATAAGCTCAGACTAAGCTCATCACCACAATGCTGACAAATACTAACCCATAATTTTGATTATATAACTGGAGTTCTTCACCTTTCAAAATAAAAACTTAAACTTCCCAATTCCAATTCCATATCTGATATTTAAAGATTTAAGTAGTTTGCTTTAGGATGTTTTTCTTATGCAGCATGGACCCAACACCAATATACCAACACCAGTGATTCAGATAGATGAGAGAAAATTTATACTCAATGAAACAACTTTATAGATATACCTGTTATACAAGCCATTAAATTCCAAATTAGTTCCCATTGATCAAAAATTGTACAGTAAAGATTCAACTAAAGATTGAATTAAAATTCACACAAATATGCCTAGGACCAAATTCATTCTATTCATGTTAGACATAGAATTCCTTCTTTGTCATGACTGAATATTGTTCCATTGACATGTGCATGTATATGCACACACACATATTTTTTTAAGTTTTCATCTATTGACATCTGTTGACAGATACTTTTGGTTGTTTCTAAACCATGAGTTTTGTAATACTACAATAATCATGACATGGCAGATATTTTTTTGATATTCTGCTTTTATTTCCATTGGACATACACTCAATGCAAGAATCTCTGAATTATACAATATTTAAAAAATTTTTTTGAGGAACCTAAATATTGTTTTTCAAAATTACTTAAGAAATTTACTTACTTACCAACAGTACCCAAGAGTTCCCTTTTTTCTATATCTTTTTATCTCTGGACTTCTTAATTGTGTCCATTCTAGAAGGTGGGAGGCGATGTCTCACTGTGCATTGGATTTGGATTCACCCGAACATAAGTTGAACATATTTTCATGTGCTGTTGGAAATCTGCATGTGTTCTATAGAATGATCCCTATTCAGTTTTTTGTATATTTTCAATTTTTTTTTATGTCAGTTCATGGTAAAGGGGACATTTTATTTTTTCATTATAAATTTATTTATGTATTTCTAGTTAAGGTAATATATGGTGCCCTCATTAGGTGTTAACACTGTAGCTTTTAAGACTAAGTATGTGTCTGTTGTATGTATGAGATATATATCTTTAAATATACTTATTTATTTTCACAATATAGGATTTTCTTCCTTAGATACAGTCACTATAGTTTTACCACCACTATTTGCTTATTTTGTTTTTGCTATATGTGTTTTGATTTCAAATTAAAAAAAATCTTGCCAGTACAAAATTGACAAGGAGGCTTTTCTTCTAGGAGTTTCATGTTTGTTTGTTTGTTTTTCAGGCTTATATTTAAGCATTTAATAAGCATTTATGAGTGATATAAAACAGGAATCCAATTTTTCCTTTTCTGCATTCGGTTAACCAGTTTACTCAGTAGCATGTAATGAAGAAACTATTTCTCCATGAAATATTATTGGCACTTTTATAAAAAAAAATTTGATATGTGTATGCTTTTTTATTGTCTCATTGGTCTACACATCATTTTAACACTAGTACAATGCTATATGAATTAATATAGCATGCAGTATATTGAAATCAGAAAGTATATTGTTTTCCTCCTTTACTTTTCTCAAATTCTTTGACTATTTGGGGCTTTTGTGACTCCATACACATTTTAGGTTTATTTATTTTAAATGCCACAGGAAAATAAAATATTCCCATAGCATTTTCTCTAAAAGGAAGGTCTAAGTTATTTATCTTCATCAGTACCATATTACTCAACTAGAAATGACCTTTACTAGTCTTTCTTGATGATAGTTATGGCCATGACTACTTTTGGTTAGTGATATAAAATGAATTATTGCTAAAAAAATTAAGAATCTTAAGAGGAAATGTTTTATGTTTCAGTTCCTCAGTTTACCTCAATACACAGAATGCAAATTGGCATTCATTCCATGAATTAAGAGAAGAGAGTCAATGATAATAGATAAAAAAGATGATAAACTTGAATCTCTTTCTGAACTTTAGGTGTCTTATTTGTCATACGAAATTAGTTATTTATTCTTAAGCCAACTGCTGATTTAACATGTCAAACTTCACTGCAGAGATACCTCTCGTCTAGAGCAGAGAGTAGAGTATCTTTATTGCAATAATCAGACAATAAATTTATTTTTATTTACTTTAAATATCCCATAAATTTGAATAATATATTATTTTAGTAATAAAATACATAATATATAATATTTCTTAAATATATAATACATAATCAATAACAATGAAAATGTATGCTATATTTTAATAATACATTACCCTATAAGTTACTACAAAAATGTTTGCCAAGATTCAGAAATTCATTTCTCAATTTCATCATTATAATGGAACTAGTTCTCAAATTTAAACTATAGAACAGGTTCAAACCAGAAATATAATTAGTAATTAAAATCATTTTTATTTTGAGGCATCTGAAGTTCATATTTTGACTGTATAATTACAAGCTGTGAAATCTTTGACAAATCATTTAACCTCTCCAAATTTCAAGTTCCTTTTTCTGTTTTTACAGGGTCATAATAATTGAATTTTCTAAGATGAAATGTATTAATTATTTAAAAATTTGTATATTTCAAATAAAATGTATTTTGAGTATTAATAATTATTCCATATCATTATAATTGTTTTTCTATACCCATAAATAACACTATATTACCATCTTGTCCTCTACTTCTCTAACTCTATTCATATATACCTCTTTCTGTAGATATTAATATTTTCATTGTGATTTTTCCAACTTTTAATGATATATATTTGATATTATTATTGTAATATAGCCACTAGCCATATTTATTAATTTTATGATTAATATTAATTATTTTAAATACTAATTAATTGTATTAAAATTAAAAGTAAATATCAATTATTTATTTATATTAAATTTTATTATTTAGCATTAAATAAAGGGATACAGAACGATGGTGTGATTTATATAAACTCAAATGATTATATTATATAACTAGTATTCAGCACATATAGGGTGTTATATTTTTGAGATAAAATTTACATATGACATTATATTAGATTTGATATTTGTATATATTCACATGTTCAACTCTGGAAATCTTTTAGTTTACATTTATCACCATATATATACAGTTTTTAAGATCTATGCTAACTTTATTACCATGCTGTACACTACATTCCCAGGATTTATATCCTGGGAATTTTGATGAAATCCTTAGAATTTTTTTGTATGAAAGATGATGTTATCTGTAAATAATGGCAGTTTTACTTCTGCTTTTTCATATGTCTTTATATATGTTAGCTTTTCTGATTGCATTGGCTGAGATTTCCAGCATTAGACTGAAAAAAAGTAATGAGCATAAGATTCCTTTGCTCCTGATCTTAGAGGAAAAGATATCAATCATTGACTCTAAGTTGTTAACTGTGGGCTGGGTTTATGTCACCATTAAAAAAATGGGTCAGTATCCTCTTATAGTCAATATTTGATTGTTTTTTAAGTCATGGCTATATGTTGAATTTTGCACAATATTTTTTTCCCATCTATTCTATCCAATGATTTTTCTCTTCATTCTATTAATGTGATATATTCCATTGATCGAATGGCAGATACTAATGCTCTCTTTTTCACTTTTCATTGTGTCCTACAAATTCTTCAGATGCACAAATTATGTCAGCCTCTTCTTTATGATTTCTGTGTTGGTTAAGTTACAATTTTTTTTTTCAGTTTCCTTGCAGCTTGTTGAATTTCCTGAAAATAGGCATTTTGAATTCTTTATCAGCTAAATCACAAAATTGGTTGACCTTGAGTTTGGTTACCAGAGGATGATTACTGTTATCTTTTGGTGAGGATATGTTTCTTTGATTCTTCCTTTTGCTTGTTGTTTTGGTGAATGTTTTTGGCATTTGAAGGACTCATTCAGTCTATACTAGCTGTGATCAGACTGGAGACACTTTTCAGTGATTCTTTTTATATCCTAGGACTTTTGTAGACCTTGTCCGAATGGATTTGCTCCGTTTCTTGCTCCATCTTGTGGAATAATTCTTGAAGTTTTAAGTATTTCTTTGATCTTACATTTCACCAGACTAGCTGCTGGAGGTGTTCTTGTGTTTTTTTTTTTTTATGGCAAATTTATAATTAAATTTTGTGATTTCCTCCTTGTCTATAACTCCTAGCTTGATTTCTGTGTGTGCTCCCTTTCTTTTAGAGCTCATTCTTGCTGCCACTATCAAAGTATTTCATCACTACAGGATTGGAGTTAATATGAATTTGTCAGTCAGGGATCTTAAGGCATGTTTTATGCATTGGTATTATCATGATGCCTATTGATCATGAAATGGGTGTAATTGAAATGGAGTGACTTAATAATGTAAAATGAAAATGAAAAAGTAAAATGAAAAGTAATTACTAATTTAGGGGCATGCTGATTCTGCCTCTTTACCAATCTTTTCCTTCCCTTCATTCTTACAGTCTTGCCTCAACACTGAGTACTGTAGTAGAGAAACATGCTCTTATAGCACATGCAGCTCTGGAAAAAGCCTAGCACTCATCACCATTTCTCCACCAAAGGAAATGTCACTTCTTGTTAAACCCATTATTTTGCCTTGGTGAAGTAGTGCTAGAATTCTTTTCCAATGCATACATTGGAAAAGAATACATATTTCTCTCTCTCTCTCTCTCTTTCTCTCCTTTTTCTCTCTCTCTCATACACACACATATACAGGAATATTTTCTGCAATAGAGTTCTAGAACTGCTTCTCACAAAACTCGGATTTTAACAACAATATTCTGAACAGGGTATCTACCCAAGTTACAGTGTACAGGTGATTCTGAATAAGACTGATTCACAGAACCCCACTCATCCCACAGCCTGTACCACAAGGTCGATCTTGTTCCCACTGCTGAGGTGGGTGAGACTCCTGCCAGGCTCCTTGGCATATGGTACTGGATACACATCTCCCTTTTGTGCATGGACTAATGCCAAATTTTAGTATTCAAAAGATAGAACAAAAAAGTCTGGCTTAAGCTGTCGTGATCCTGATGTCATGCCAAGGACAAATTTTAAAGACAAGAAAGTTAAAAGCAATCAAAATATTCAGTAACTTCATTCTGAGTGACTGTAAAAATAGATGATGGACAGACCATGTGTGAAAATAGAACTAAAACTCACAACCTGCAAAAACCAGCCCAGAAAACCAAAGATCACAATAACTAGATCAGGATGCCAAACAATTATCTATAAATCTGCTTTGTGGGAACTCTGGCAACTTTTTCCAGTAATAATCCAGGAAGTCAAACAATAACTCTTGTAGCAGTTGGCTCAAAATAGCCAAACTTGATTAATAATAGACAGTGTTCCTACTTTTTATATACATTTACATCTTTGAACCAACCGGTAAAAACTAAATCTGTGTTCTTAACTACTCACATAATTATGTAGATGTTTCATTTCTAGGTGGTTTTCTGCTACTGACTCCCCTTGTCAGTAATCTCTCAGCAGAATATAAAGTTTTCACTATTTTTACAGTCTTCTGTTTTCCTCTGAGTTCCCATCAAAAAAATATAATGATGACTGACTTCCTTGCTAAGACAAATTGTAATAAGTTAACTGTTTGGTTTGTCCATGTTTATTATTGCAATAATTTATATACAGTGGCACTATATATGAGTAAAAAGGATAGGTGTTAATTTTAACCACTGAACACATCTCTATATGAAAGATTGAGGTATCTAGAAACTGTTCACACTTTAACTCTAGGACATTTGATCATTTGCAAGACTCAGTGGTTACATTGCTCAATTCCTCACAGCCAAGAATGGGAAGAATATAGTTCATATGGTGGAAGTATGAGGACACTTATTTTATTGGCAGCAGTGCAGTTCCAGTACTGTCTGTCTTAACAGACCTATATTTTAGTACACACTTTATTATATATTTAAGTACACACTTTTAAAAATCAAAGAATGTGATAAGTATGTGCCAACAAATATGACTGTGGGATAAAGAAACTCAAATTCCTTCAATACATAAATAAATAGCTCTACCTCCAGGAAGAGGAAGAATCTTTTTTTTCTTTTTCTTTTTCTTTCTTTTTTTTTTTTTTTAGACTAGGTCTCGCTATTTTTGCCTGTGGGACTGCAGGCTCACGTTGCCCGGGGTCCCACGGACTCAAGCAATCCCCAGCCTCAGCTTCCCAGGTAGCTGGGATTATAGGTGTGCACCACCACGCCCAGCTATTTTTGAGGGACTAGGTTTTGCTACGTGCTCCCGCGGGACTCAAACGGCAATCCCTGACCCATGGCGTGGCCACCTATAGGCATGCACCACCATCCGGGCCTGTGAGGAAGAATCTTGAATCAAGAATCAACAATCTAGAATTTCATTCTTACCACTGATTTAGTCTTATTGCTTAATTTTCCTTGCTCTCTACTGCAAATTTCTTCAAGTCTCCCAACTACAAGCTTTAGGAGGCAATCTGTATATACCCTATGCGCCCCCCCACCCCCCCCCCCCCAAGCTCTACTTTGACCCAGAGTTCAAAGGATTCCTGCTTCATGCTGCATTTGGTCGAGGTAATAAATTTCTGGTGTCAGAATGCAATGAAATTTAAATACTGAAAGAGATAATGAAACTTGATCTATGACAAAGTGAGAAGAGAAGATTATGGATAAATGGTTTAGGTAACTTCAATTAGCTATCATCCTGGTGAACAAGTCCTTAGAAATCAGAGCAGAAAGCAGCCCTGTGAGAGCAAGTAGTTGTTGGGTGCTATCACCAACCGATTGGGTTCATGCTGTGAAATGAGGAACACCTCATTTTACTACCTTATCTGTCCCAAAAAAACTAAAGACAAAACAGGCATAAATACCTCTAAAGAGTAATAGAATCACAATCCCTGCAATGTTTACCTAAAAAAGCCTTTCTTAAAAAAATAACAACCAATTTGTAAGTAATTCTCCTGCTCCCAATTACCTTACAAAAACCATTATGTTAATCAATTTTATTACACCCTCACTATTTGTCTTCCTTTAAAATTCATTGTAAATTGTGCTTTGTTCTTTATAAATACCGCTTTCTTGCTTTCTTTTTTTAATAAATTATCATCTCATCTATTACTTCCAGTCAATCCTTAGCTGCTGTAGCTAAGCAATCTCTCTTGTCATCCTTTCTTGTACCCTGCGCTTGCCTTTCAACAAGTAGTAGTGTAGATAACCCAAGCAAGAAAATGTTTCTGAGGTACTGGTTGTTCTGAGTTATAAAATGGGTATATAAACCTATATCCCCTTAGAAGTAAATTATTTTTAGTTGCACTAAGTAGCTGACATGTAGTCTTAAAGTTATGTTTCTGGACTTGAAGGAACTGAATAAACTTTAAGGATTTTAAGTGAGTTCCTGAATGTTTTGGGAGAAAAAAGACTAAATGCATTTAAAGAACATTCCTTTAAATGCAAATATGTCCATCTATAACTATACCCTTGTAACAGGCTATAAAGAATCACAAAGATCCAAGAGAAAACTAGTGTGAGAAGAATTCATAGAAACATAGCAGTTAGGCTATTTTTCTTTCTTTGGACAGGTCTAGAGCTGGCACAGAAGATTCTGGTTTCTAGTCTCTTAATATGGCCAAATAACCTAAAGGTTAAGTGCCAGTATCTAAACATGTCCCACTCCTTCAACAGCTTTTAATTAGCAATTATTTACATTTTCAATCATTTAGACTTTTTAAATAGTTTCTGCAGCAGGTTTTTTCCACAGGTAATAGCTCATTTAGGTTTAAATAGGAGGTAACCTGAAGAATTATATTTAAAAGGTATTGATATATATAATATATATATGCATATGTAGGTACACACACATACATATATCCTATCTATTTTATTATCTTATAGTACAAACACCATCGCTATAAGGAAAAATTAACATATGAGAATCTGTACTCCCACATGCAGACTTCATTTAGAATGAGTGAGAGTAGGGATTCAATTTTGGCTTTACTTCTTTCTTGTTGAATCAAGGACAAGTTACTTAACTTTTTCTGTGCTTCTGGAATTTCATGTACAGTATGGAGAAAATAATACCTTCTAGGGATGTGTTTGTGTTTGTGTGTGTCAGACAAGCATTTCCCCCCTTTAATGTTAGTACTGAAATCAGGGCCATGAAGACTGGCATTGTCCCACTGCCGCTAGAAAAATGTGGTGGCATTTCCAGTCCATGCTAGAAGTTCCAGTCTATGAGCATTCCTTTCCTTGGGTACCAGCTGGGTGAAAGAGGTCCAAATAGGAAGTACTTGATCAGGTTAAGGAACCCTGAAACAGATTGCAAAACAGAACAGGAGTGACTCTAGACTTTCAGATCCTGAGGGTCTAAGACACTAACTCTAAGACTCTTTGCATGCTGTATCAGGCCTCCAAAATAAGAGAGAAGAAGCTTCTTGCAACTGACTTCCAAAAAGAAGCTGAAGACCTTGGCAGTGATGAGACAGCTTGCCCCCACTTTTGCTTTTGCAAAAGAGTGCCAAAGGTCCTAAACCTGGTGTCTCATAGAGCTGTTGTTGTATGGGACAACTTACAAAGAGCTGGATCTGATCATCTGGTATTATGTTTGGTGCTATATGGTCTTTGTTCAGTGTCTAGTGCTGTCCATTTCAACTTTCAGGCTGTTTCTGTGGCTGCTGTGGAGTCATCTCAGCAGCCTGTCTTGTGCGTGCCTCCAGCTGTGGTGAGTTGGATCCTGGTCCACTGCTCATCAGGCACAGCACATACTACAGACCCTTGTTGGGATGGCACCATCCTGGATAAATGACTTTTGTTTGGGCCTCTTGGACACTGTAGACACTATCTTGGGTGAGAAAGCCAGTTTTCTGTAGATTTAGAAACTCTGTTTCTCCCCATTTGTTAAATAATCCCATTGCTGTTGTTCCCTGAACTTGAACTTGAACGGTGTTGCAATTTTGAGCACAGGTGAGAACCCACAGTGACCTGTGCTCTTTCTGGGCTGGGTACTGCCTTTAATGAGATAATACTCTTATAACTCTGTTTTTTTTTTTGTTTGTTTGTTTGTTTGTTTGTTTGTTTTTTGCAAACACACTCAGTCAATAAATGAGCACAAATCCCATGTCAAGTTTGTATGGGCATTGTTTGAAAATATGAAAGTGTGGTTCTACCCTCAAGAGACACCTAGAATATTTGCATTCTGAAATGGAATGACCAGGAGAACACGAAGATGCTCTGTTCATCACTATTTGCACCGTGTCCTCAACACTTGGTTTTGGGTAAATGCAAAATCTATTCATAGATGGTTTACTTCAGAATTAGTTCTGTGTCAATCATTCTTGTAGTTTCTTCTTTCTCTGTCCATCCTAGTCCAGAATTGTCTTCAAAAATTGGCTCTGCTACAAATGACTTGTGGTAGTAGTTCTGGTGTTTGTGGTGATATTATTGGGTATGGTAACCATGTCACCAACAGTGGCCATAGCAGATATTTTTGTGAGAACATTACTGGTATTGACTCACTGATTTCTCATCACAATCTAAGAAGTATGTACTACCATTGTCCATCTTACTGATGAGCTATCTAAGACCCTAAATCATAGAGCAAGTTAAAATCAATTCAAACTCACTAGAATGGACTCAAAGCACACACTGAACAAGATTTACCAAAAGTGGTATTCAGATAAGCATGAATTTGACACAAAATTCAACCTGGAATCCAAAAATCCTATTAACAGACTGTCACTTGAGTTTAATATCAAGAAAAGCAGAATTCAACAAATTCACTATGTGATTCCTAGGCATATCAAAGACCAAAGCACCATTCTAAGTCAATGAAAAATCCTACCCAATATGAGTCAGTTTGTTTACAATTTCAGGCATTGAACTCTGTTCTTGCTGCACAAGAGCCTGTACTCTAAAAAGGGTATCATCTTTAAAAAGAACCACAAAACCACATCTGGTCCTGAATGCTGAAAAAATAAAGGGTTATAATCTAAGTGGTTCCCAAGTCCAAATGTTCTGTAATGTTTTGTTGAGATAATACTCTTTTTTTAGTTGATGTTTATTTCTATTTTTTAATATTAAATAATTTATTTATATATAAATTTCACATCTTTGTGATCTCTGGGGTTCACCCTCGCTCCCTAACTGTTCCCATTCTACCCCAACCCCAAGTTGTGTACTTTAGTTTGGTTGTTGGCTTGCTTTGACTTTTCTTCATGGCTTTTTGTTTATGTTTCCCATGTCCCATATAGTAGTGAACCCATTTGGTTTCTGTCTTTTTCTTTTTGACTTGTTTCTGCTAATATGATTTCTTCTAAGTACATCCATGTTATCATAAAATCATCCAATTTGTCATTTTTAATTGATGAGTAGTATTCCATTGTGTATATATACCACATTTTTTTTTCATCCAGTCATATGTTTTTGGACATATTGGTTGCTTCCATGTCCTTGCAATTACAAATAGTGCTGCAAAAAACATCTGAGCACAGGTGTCCCCTTGTACAAGCATTGAGGTCTCTGTCGGGTAGATTCCAAGAGAGCAATTGTTGGGTCATATGGCAGTTCCATTTTCATTAATTTGAAGGCCCGCCACTCACCTTTATATATTGTTAACTTTATATATTGTAGATATTGCAAAATAGAACCTCATACTTACTGTTGCAAATTGTCAATATGCAGAGATTATTGTTTGCAAGTTAGCTTAAGTGGAAGGGGAATATAGATTGAAAACACTGAAATTCTCTTCTAGGAACTCCTTTACATATTTTGTCCCACTTTTATAATAACTGTCCTAAAAGATTCATTGACAGTTGCTCTCAGGTGATATTTAAACAAATAACATCTTAGCTTCATTTTTGTATATGTGCCTCTTGTACAAGATTGTAATTCTCTTGAGATCTCTTTAAAATTTTGAGCAGTGCTTTCCAATTGCTTACAGGAATAGATATGAATAATAAATAAGAAAATAAAGTGATTATATGATCCCTTATAGTACATATTAAAGTGATGTCTATTTTAGATACTCCCTTTTATGCTTTGGCAATGGCAGAATGAATGAATTAGACAGACAGGAACTGACCATAGGTCATTGGGTGGTAGCAAAGTAGAAAGGTCTATGTGTAACTGAACTTCTTTCTCATAAATGAACACAGTTTATTAAATATGACAGAGTCATTTTCACACACATTTATAAAACTCCTAAGAGGGTGAAGTTGCAGTACATCTATTTTCATTTCTAATATGAGGCATGTTTTCTCAACAGTGGTCTAATAATTCAACATGTGATGCTAACAATTTTTATCCTTATTGTGGTAAAAAAAAAAAAAACATTACTGTCAAGCCCCAAAGAGTCATGAAGTTCTTAGCTGAGTAGAAGAATTTCAGAGAATGCCTCTGACAATAGTTTATTGCCTCTTGTTATTATTTAACTGAGAGTTATTAAAATGTTTAGAGCTGATTGCTTCGTAATAGTTTAGGACTTAATTTCTCTATCATTACCTTAGATGTATCTAATTCTGGTAGTACTGAAAAATAGATTGCATCATCTGAATATTTGATTTAAAATTTAACAGATATTTGGTTATGTAAAATCAGGATTAAAAGATGACAAAAATGGAAGAACTCATGAACAAATCAGTTTAATTCTATTCTGTTTCAGATGAGACAAACAGTTTAAATAGATGATGGACTAGTGTAATGCAAAATAGTTAAGGCCAATTATGTCTTGATAGCATTCTTAGACAAATACTGTGTCACATAGGTGGTATATAGGAAGGAATTAAATGTATTCTCTTTTAAGGAACACAGAATAGAGCTCTGATTTGGAGATAAAAAATGGTTGAGTCAAATCACATCAATGGCAATTAAAGTAGTAACACTGCATGACTAGGGCTAAGATATGTATTTGTGAACTTGAGGCACATGCAAAACTATGACTACACATAGGATTTTCCAAAAAATAAAAATCCAGAATTTAAAAGAAACTGTTGTGATCTTTAATAGATAAAGAAAGCAGAAATTTATCTAGGAAGCTGTCACAACAAGGTTACAGTTTGCCTAGGAACACTTCAGAACAGAGCTCAAGTCACACATCCTAGATGAGTGGATGAGGCATGTGATGGGTAGAGTGATTGATGCTGTGGTTCACTGACTCTCAGCTTACTGACAAAGCTGGGTGATCTACTCCATTTCCACTTTGGCTTAGGCTTTGTACATCTGGCACTCTTTTTGTTACATCGGAGCCAACATTGGGAAGTTCTGGCATCATCTGCTTTGATTTCATTCACAGGAATGAGTAAGTATAAATTGAGAGAAGAATAATGGATAATATCTACAAGCATGTGAATATTTAAGAGGTGAATGTAAAAGAATTTCATGTAAATATGTCTTTTGATTCCAATCTTCCTTTATCACTACTATATCACTTTATCATTTTAGCTAAAGTTTTTAAGTTACTGCAACTGCTTTGCATTTTTGTTTTTGTGTATATATATATATATATACACATATATATATAAATACTATGGATTAACTAATTTTAACTATTTCCCTGTTTTATATAAATACTTCAAAAACAAGTCTTAACAATGTCAAGTTACTCACATTGGTGGGCTTTCATTTACTTGGAAGAATTGTGTACCCTTAAATTGTTATAATTATTTTCAGAAAAGTGACTTGACCTGAGTTTCCTCTGACTGATATATTGTCAATAAAATGCACATAATTGCAAAAATCTACCTAATTATATGCCCCCCCCAATGGTGAAAGATAATGTTTAATCATCCCAACTAACTGGTGAAATTTGTTGATGATATTTTAAAATAATTTAAATTAGTTAAGGGTTTGATCTGTAATTATTCACTATATTATTCTATCATGAATGAGGAGTGATGTGAAAAATACAATGCAATGGTCTAATGCAATGGTCTACTCCTAACTTGAACTTTGAATCAGCTTATAACTCCAACATTTGGTCATTCAGGATGCGCTAAGTGAATATGAGACACAAAATAAGAAAACTGACTCTTTTTAAATCAATTTTTCCTCATTTTATTTATTTATTTACTTTGTATATCCAACAGGTAAGACTGGATGGCTGAAAGACTATCAGGTTTGGATATTTGATATTTGGTTACTCTAGAGATAACATTAAAACTTTATAATTATTTGACATCCCCATATATTAATTTAGCTATTGTATAGTGGTAATGAATGATATAATCTAACATTAAGGATTCTGCAAAAGTTAGAGGTTGTGAATACTGAGCATTGTTATAGATTCTGGCATACATGATTTCTGTCATATGTTTCATTTGCTCTATTTTTTTTTATCTCTGTTAGGCTAATTTATTACACATATTATGAACAGCAATGGTTGGGGCAGCACAGGGTTGGTGGAATGTTTTGGATCTATTATTAGAACTACAAAAATAAACTATTCAATCTAGGAAATGATGGATTACAGCTTACTATCATGCTTTTGCTTTTTTTAAGCTTTGCAAAAATACAGTGGTAAGATGTTTTATCCCATAGTGGTTGAGAACACAGTTTTGGGCCAGACAGACATGGGTTTGGCTCAACTTTACTATCTACTTGTGTGGTAGAGTTTATTTTCCAAAAACATCACCATAGCATAATACTGAGGACGTAGGAATAGATAACTATATCACATTAATATCAATAACATTATTTATGGTCTCTATGTTTTTACAGAAACTGGCTACTCCCCATCAAGAAGCAGAGTCTATTTCCTCTCCTTTGAACCAGGGTAAAACTTGCTGAGTAGAAAATAGCAAAAGAGACTATATGCCAAATCTAGGGCAGGGTCATAAAGGATCATTATGATTCTACCTTCATTTCCCTCAGAATTTTTGCCCTTGATACAGGTCACTTTGAACTGAAAAACGGGAGATGAATCAACAGGCAGAATCTATTGTCAGATGTAAGGTGAGTATGACTTCAGATTCTCCAGAAAGACTACCCCACAGAATGTGTGAGAATAGATAATTGATTTATGTTATAAAATTTTATGTTCTAGTAGATAATTATTTTATGTTAAATAGCAGTAGTAACTAATGATTCTACCAGTTAGATATACTTGGTAAATTTATTTAATGGCTTCACACCTCACAATTTTTATGTGAAAAAAAATCTTAGGGGCAATGATAGGTTAGGAACCTTATCTCACAATGATCCTTAGCATGAAGAGGCATAAAATAATATGTGTAAGATTGTATGGTTAACTCTTAGAAGTCATGAATAATCTATTTATAGGATAACAATGGGTATAAACTTGCCAACTCTTGTTAAATGCACATGCCAGGCATTGTTTAAAATGCTTTGGACACATTTTAATGTGTAGACACATGCTTAATTTTCATTGTACTGTGAGATAGGCAATTATGTTACTTTGTTCATTTAGGTAGCTGAACATTAGGTTCCACAATCCCAGATATGTCTATTCTTCTCTTGAAAGGGAATGTTTTCTAACTTATGGATATATAAAGGTTGTTTATAGTCTTCTAACTTCAAGGATATCAAAGAAGGTGGTACTTGATGAGTTCCATTTGAAAATACTAACCATCCCACATTTTCTGCAGTGTTCTATTGTTGCATGATTTTAATATGGGGAAACATAGAATTTTAATTTTAAAAAGATCACTTTTAGTGTACAGTTGTGTTTCTCATACAGTTATGCTTAAACGCCCAGAGAATCTGTGTACATGCATCATCAGTTAAATTAAACAGAAATTTTTAAAGTCAGACATGATCCAGATCTAGTACTAAACCAGGCACTGAGGAACAAGCAGAACAAAATAGATTTTTTAAAAAATGTTTCTTAGACCAGCTACCTTAGTGCACTGCCTGCTCTATCACTTTCTAACTGTTTTACCCCATTTGTTTCTTTCTCTGAGATAAAAATTAAGTTCCTCACATGAGGTCATGTGTGCAATGTTGTAGTACAGTGCCTGGACATGCAGTTGGTACTAGCAAAGTCAATTATTAGTACTATCACTGTAAAGTTAACTGCAAAATCCTAACAGTCTTCAAGGACTATATTTTCAAGCTGGAAAAGAGATGAATCTCACCCAGTGTCATGGATATGAGAAGCACAGATCCATCCCAATTCAAGAAAAGTCCATCCTGCTGTCATAGTACAAATAGCAGTCAGTTTCTAGCTCTAGACTCTTCGTTCTGTGCCTCAGCTGCAAATACTAAGTTACGTCTTTCCTAAGTAATCATTCAATTGCTGAACAATTTGGGGTATCTAGATCTTGCCAATGAACACCAATATAGGATGATTTAAAAAGCAGCAACTGCCAGCGTTCCCTGTTCTTCATTGATTTGGCATCATAAGTTAACTTGGAATCAATTTTACACCCACTCCACCCCTTTCACAGGGGTAAATTCCTACTAATTACTCGGTTCTGGATTTCTTTTCAGCATAATTTAGAGAACCCATGGGTCTCATACAGCTTGCAATCTACTGGGGAAAAATGCTCCAAGGAAAAGTGGGAGGAAATTGACTTTTGCCATACCTTCAACATGTTGCTGGTCATAAATTGCAATTATTTTCAGCATCTCCCTTGTGAGACAGAAATATTTAATCTCAATTTATGTTATTTTATATAATTTTTTTAGTTTATGATACAAAGTAAGTTATCTGGGGGTCAAATGCAAAATTAAACTCACTAGCCTCAATACTGTTCCCTTTCTGCTACATAAAACTCATTTGTGATTGTAATTCTTTATTTTTAAATTACAACAAATTTCATTTGTAGTGTACTTATAGCTTAAGCACATTTGTTGGTATAAAGGTGTACCTTGTCAGTTGTAAAAATGTCATCTCAATGTCAGTTATCACTTCTCAGACTCAGGTCCTTCTCTCTGAAACATTCTGTCATATATTGAAATACATACAAGGAATGAGCAGGTGTATATGCCTGCTCAACTAGTCATGATTTTATTGCTCTAATATTGCATTATAACATATAATTTTCAGGTGTTCATCATTGAGAATAAACATGCATCATTATAATAGATATAATAGTACACATACATATGTATATATATATATATATATATAATATAGTATTATAGTAGTATATCAAGATTACAACTAGGGTTTGAATCTATCCTGCACCATACCATTATCTTCCCCCCCCAACTCCTGTTACCCCTTTCATTCTAGTAGCCAGTAACTGATTTTTGTAGTCCAGAAATTGATATTTGTTTATTTAGTTCATCAACTTGATTGTGTTCTCTATATCCCACACATGAGTGAAACTATATAGCATTTGTCTTTTTCTGCTGGTTTACTTCATTAAACATAATACCCTCTAGACGCACCCCATTGAACAAGAAGTCTATTATAAGACTTTTTGGGTTATAATTCAGTGGCCCTGATGCATGGTGCTCCCAAGAAGCAGGTCTCTCAAGCCTTGCTAACTGGTGGTGATGTCAATGGGCCAAGATTATCTCAAATGTATTTTGTGAAAATGAATATTTTTAAATTGAAGAATATGAAACGACCTAATATGACTAGCTATAAACCACAGTGAGTGTAACATCGACTGAAACTCCACACATGCACAATCACAACAACACCAAGCAAGCAAGTCAAGGAGGTTTAATTAAAGAGACAAACAAGTTTCTGGGAGCAAAGCTGCAAGGGTTAAAGAAGCAGGCTGAATAATGCCAGCATAAGGAGGCTTGAAGCAATTCATGCAAGGACAAATCAAAAGCAAAAAGCTCCCACATGTGCATAGAGGGATCATGAATGGGGTAGCCATTGGCGGAGAAAAAAACAAAACAAAAACAAAAAACCCACAACCCTTTGGAGTTTTTATAGTTATACTCACATTCTGGGTCTAGGGATAAACCATGGTGATTATGCAGTTTCTTAATTGATCAGTTTCCTAACGTATATTAACCAGTGATAGGGGCATGGGTTCTTCTTGTTACTGGTTTTTCTCTTGTTATGTCTTTTGGGGCTCTCTTGTCTCAGAGTCAGAGTCCTTATTGTCTCTTTTGTTATGTCTCCCAGGGCCACAGTCCCTATCTTTTTACCAAGGTCTGAAACCTAAATATCAATGGATTGACTCAGTTGGAGTTGAGAAGTGACCACTCCATTCTGAGGGATAGGACACAGCCAGGTCTGACACAGGACATGCATATACATTGTAAATGTCCAACTTTGCAACTTTCCTTATTTATTTCCTTATTTATTTATTTTTGGTCTTGGAGAATAGAAGCTTATAGACACTTTTCCAAATGCATAATTTTGTATTCAAGTGTTATCACAGTTTGACCAAAATATGTATTTTATTAAAAATCACTTTTACATAATATAAAGCCTAAAAACAGACATATGAAAGAACATAAATGCATACCCAACATACACATATATTGTAGATAATAGAAAATTTTCAAATAAATATCCATGCTCTCATTACCTTCAAGAATAAGAACTCTGCCCAAATATCTGAAGTCTCTTGGGTGTCTATTGACAGAATAAAGGGCAACCTGTACATTGAACTGGGCTCTGCCATCGACAGTATCAAGACAAAACATATTCCAGTGCAAAAGACTGTCAAATTAAAATAACTTTAAGACAATTAATGTGCAATAATAATTAGAAAGTGAAATAATAGTTTCCAAATCATACATCAAAGTTACCTATCCCCTAGTAAGCAAATGTCCAGTCACAGAGAGTTGACCCCAAACAGAATAAATGAGACCCCAAAGCTTGCCACAAGTCTAAGGTACTTTTTGGTGGACACCTTTATACAAGTGGTAGAAAGGGCCAAGTATGTATGGAAGGGAAAAAGCATAATCAAAATCAAAAGAAAGGCTACCACTGTCAGCATTCCTGTGTGCCTCTGACCATGTCTGTTTGAAGTATCTCCTTTTGTGTCCCTCAAGTCCTTGATATACTGTCAAGATCAAGAAGGAAATGTAGATTCTTCACATCTTTCCGTTCCATGGTCTTTTTCCAGTCTTCTTCAGCCATCTCTCTACTTATTCTTCTGCAGTTCCTATTTTTTTTTTCTTTGAGACTAGGTCTCACTATTTTTGCTTGTGGAACTGCAGGTTCACGGCTCATGTTGTCCGGGGTACCACAGCACAGACTCAAGCAATCCCCAGCCTCAACTTCCCAGGTAGCTGGCATTATAGGCACACACCACCATCCCCAGTATATTTTTTTGGAACTAGGTCTTGCTACGTACCCCTGGCAGAACTCGAACCACTATCCTTAACCCTGGCCATGGCTTCCTAGGCTGCTATTTACAAGTATGAGCCACCATGCCTGGCTGCAGTTCCTTTTTGACCTAAATTTTTTCCCAGATACTTTAGCTTCACCGTCTCCTAAAGGTGGAACTGAGAACTTAACCCTGCTACAATTCTAGAACTCAAAACCCCCTACTTGTTTCCTAACAACACTTTAACCTTTGTGTTAATTACACCTTTTGCTAATATTTACATTGCCTGTTTGAAATTACAACATATATATTATTTTCTAACTTACTTTGCTCTTTCTCTTGATAATGATGTTCCTGTGACTTTTCTAAATTGCTGTGTATAGTCAATTTATTTTCATTGCCATATAGCTTTACATAAGAACCATGCATATTTCATTCTAATATTGAGGGCACTGTGCATAACCTTTAACTTTTTATACAAATTTAAGCAATGTTTCTATGAGTTTGTCTAAATGTTTCCCTAAATATGAATGCAAGCCTATCTCTAAAGAAAGCAAAGCAGTGAAAACGTGAAATTATTTGCAAGATCAAGCTTGATTTTAACCTGGAAGTCCTTTGTGTCTGTATTCGAGGAACTTTTTGTGCTGGAAAAGACTAGCTTCTGTAGGTAACTTAATTAATTCTCTGGCCACTTCAGTCTCTCATACCCTGGTTTGGAATTGTCACATTTAATTTTCTTTTATCGGTTGTTGTTCCACAGATAAACATCTCCGCAGCTGTGGATCTCAAGAATTTTTCTCTAGGGCAAGATATTCCTATTGTTGGCCTATCTAGCACACTCCCAAGTCCCATTTCTTTCAGTTCCCTTCTAGGTCCTGGATATCTTGCTCTGACTCACAGAAACCTGGTATTCAATATCAACTTCCATAACCCCCAGTTGTTATATGGCTGTAGACAAGCTTTTGCTTATTTACTTATTTGAAATTTGGGTGGTAACTGGGGAAATAGCCTAATAAATGTGAATCCATCTATGTCTAAACCAATTTTTTTATCTGGGTTTGTTCCTGTAAAGCAATAAATTTTATCAGTTTCAGTCATTCACTCACCATTACTATATGTTAACTGCTTAGGGTTTATATGTCCATAAGCAAACTTGGTATTTAGTAAAAAGTAATCATTCCCTCTACACTGTTCTTTGTTTGTTTGCATATCAAAATTACATAAACTGATGAGTTGGGGAATATTTTTTAAAAGAATATGTTAAGATCATACTTATCTCTTTCTTGAATTGATGGAAAAAGTTTTCTACTGGTTATAATTACTCCTGGCTCCAAATAATTAATGGTCATATGATATCTAAGATTTTATTTCTTTTTAAATTAAATTTGTGATTTGTTTTGCAATTTGATTATCTCACTTAAGATTTCATATGCTTTGCTATAAACATCCAGGATCTGAATATTTTGTGAGCATCCTCTCTGTGTCAGACACTGCTCCAAGTGCCTGAGCTGTGTCCATAAACTGGACCTCTGAAATACTATCATTCATGACACGCCCATTCCAGTGGTCTCTAGCCTCTGCTCTGGCTCGCCCTCAACTCTCTAGTCATATACAAGAAGATGCATAGTAGCATAGAATTCCTAGCCCAAATTCTACTTTTATTTAAAAAATTCTTATCTCTTTATAAATAGTAAGTATCCTTTTGTATTGTGTGGATCCACAGAAGCTGAATTTCTCCCAAATCATTTGAGTATTATCATTTATCATCTATCATTTAGATTCTTTCTATGTATTGAATATAACATTTTACGGGAAGTTAGTAACTTTTCTATAAGAGAACTTCCTCTAACCATTGGCATTATTTTTTACACTTTTTTCTATTCACTTTGATAGTCTGAGTATCAGTATTTTTGCAGTATATTAATATAATTAATATGTATTTATTAAAATCTTACTAACTGTGTTTCTTAATGTGTAAATTGACTGTGAAGCCTTTTTTATATTTACCTGTTGTTTGTTGTAAATATTGGAATCAATATTTCCCCAAAATATTCAATTACTCAATAGAACTAGGTGTAAATTTCAATCTTTCCATTCATGTGAATGGCCAAGTTGCATGTTTTTTCATCTGTGCATATAAAAGTCACTTCCTGAGACTATTCTATTCAGGTTCCTGACCTTCTAAAATGCACTGCTGTTTATGTAATAAACACAAAAGGAGTGCCCCATAAATATGTTATTATTTCAATCAATCCTCAGGGACCTTTGCTTTTCTATACCTTGCTGATCTGGCTACACAAATTCATTGACCCTTTGAGAACCCTGCATTCCACAGTGGGTCACTAGAAACAAGGGAAGCCAGGGACACACTCAGAGCTCAATTCAAAGAAGGGTCAAAAGATAAACAAACGATCAGACACTGAACAGATTTGTTCAATTTAGACAAAACAATTACGTCATGATCTCAGTCTATCAAAACTATGTGTTCCTGACTTTCAAGGCAAACATACAGTCAAATTTGGTTATATGATAACTCTTAAAACATCTTCTATAAGGCATAAAAGGATAAATAAATTATTGAGATTTTAATTCTCAATATTTGTCTGCTTTCTGAAAGTTAAAATACACTTGGCAAATATTTTCAACACCAAATGCTTGAGAGAAAAACAAATCCTTCTTTTTGCCAAAGTGAAATAACATGGAACTTAGATGAATCCAGACTCTTCAGATTTTTCTCAACTATTATGAATAAGCTTAGTCAGAAGACCCAGGAAATCTGGTGTTATTATCATATGTTAATTTTGCATCATAAACACAGCATTGCATTTTGATGAATAGGAGGTCATATCCTTTCAGTAAGAGTTGATGGTTTTTCCTCCATGCCCTCAAAAGAATTTAGACTTAGACAAATGCAGATATTTTCTAACTACAACTCACTTGGGGAAATGGGTACCTAGATATTAAGTAAATAGATGCAGAAATATAGCCCAAAGTTATGTAAATACCTTAAAAAATCAGGTCAGGCTAGTACTTTTTCAAAGATCAATAGAAAATATTGAAAAATATTGAATTTATTCCATTATGTACAAATAAGAACCTGTTGACTCAGATTGTCAAAGAAGCACATTAAACTTATTCCATTGTGAAAATCAAATATATATCTCATTGATGTGCCTTCCCCGTGATAATGTGTTTGACTCTATTCCAGTGTGATTCTATGACCAAGTAGTCCAACATTAACTCACGCCATGTATTTAGCATAAGTGAATGAACTCTATCATATAATAAGAAATAACTGTACCAACGAATTTAGAGGATATTTGTAGATCCATTCACATTCTCATTGAGACATTATGTAACACCAAAAGGTTTTTGTGATGACTCTATCAAAAATACCCATGAATTCTATTTGTAGTAATACCATATATTGCCTACACGGTGTTTTCCTTTTTTTTCTTTTGTTGAATCATTGTTATTTTTCTTGTTTTAACAGGTATGGATACAACTGTTTCCTGAACTCCTCCTTAGGCATATTCTGCAGAGTTCTGCTGGATGGAGACTTTTGTTTGTTTGTTTGTTTTTTATTGTTGTTTATTTGTTTAACTGAATTTTTGCTTTTGTTCCAGCATTTATAGTATATGCTGTCTCTTTAGTTTTAGGTTTTATGTTTTAAGAAGCTTCCTCTTGATTGATAGGAGTTTTGTATGGAAAAGAAGAAATCATAGAAGAGATTGATAGAGATTTCTGAGGCTAGCCCAAAGAATGGGGATCTTGGGAAGCATGTCCAGATCCAGCTTTAATGAAGTTATAAAGCCCCTTTGTATACCCTGACAGAGAAATTATTACAATGAGCTAATGAGGAAGTGGTAACTTGATTTCTAATTGTATGAGACATACAACAGTGTTATGAGTGATAACGGGAAAAATTACCTTTGGGAGTAACAGTTATTACTAATAGTTATTACTAATTTATACTTTTTTGAGACATTTTCAAAGAGGTTAGGAAGCTGGGTTACAGGTGAGACATGTGTTGTTTCTTACCCTTTAGTGTGCCAGAGGGGGTGAAATAAAATAGGAATTGTTTTAATCTCATAACACATTTTTTTATTTCGTTCCCACATCTCTCATTGTTGGATTGAATACAATTTTAGGTTTTTAACCCAGTATCTTTAGGTGTTAATTGTGTCATAGACTGAAGCTTTTGTGCCTTTTCACATAGCTGGGACACTAGATCCCATAGCATTTTGAGAAGGAACCATGTCAACAGGGTACCAAAAAGTTACTTCTAGTGAGGACTGAGAGCTCAAGTTCCTTATGTGCTGTGGCTATCAATGTCAGGTGCTGGGAATCTACCATGTTCCTTCTTTCTCACTGAAAAAATCTCATCCCACATTTAGTTTCTAATGTGAGGTTGAGGGACTGAGGTGGTGGGAGTTATGGTTGAATCAGGATCTAAGTTAGAATTTTCTTTCCTTTACCTCTTAAGAGCCTTATACTGGTATGCTTGCACCTGTTATTAAAACTTAGACATTTTTATCTCTGACTAATGACTATGTACCACTAAGTTATTATGTACCCAGGCATCTCAGAGTACTGTGGTTGTTTCTCACAACATAGACACACACTTCAGAATAGTCTCTTCTGCAAGGAGACACCATACAATCTGATGAAAACCTCTGGGTGGCCTGGACTCCAACTTTTCCTTTTTGGGAACCACAGGTTCAATCTGACAATCAGCACTCTGTCCACTGACTCCTAGAATTCTCTAATGGCCCCATACCTCATGTATCATCTACATTCCCTTATGTTTAGGCCTGGGGTGCCAGAGCCCTTGATGTGAAAGAGTCTTTCAGACAACAGCAGCAGAGGCTCTGTATAGCAGCCACCTCTCACTCTCTCGGTTTTGCAGCCCTAGTATCCCTCTAAGAAGCTGAATTATAGTTCATAATTTCTGTCAGCCATAACTGTTGGCACATGCATGATTACCCAAGGGTCATTTTCTTTGTCTATCTGTGATCAAGTTGTAAATATGTAGAGGAGTTCAGTCTGCCATCTTCCCTCTTCTGCCATCAGACCTCCTACAAGTATTTTTCTTAAAAATTAACAGTTTTTATATGTATATGCATGTGTATATATCTATAGCATGTATATGTGTCTTTATTAGAGAGAGACAGAGAAAGAGAACAAAAGAGAGAGGTATTTTGACAAGAGGAAGATAGTGTAGACAGAAACCAGATCATGAAAATCTTATTTGCCATTAAAAGTATTTGACAGTTTTCCTAAAAGTGTTTTATTAATAGTGAACCATAACATTTCCATTTTAAAATATCCCTCTGCCTCTAGTATGAGAGTATATGAAGTCCAAGAAAAGCAAACTTGGATGGAGATTGATGATCAGGTAGGTAGATCATCTTTCATTTAAAATACTGTTACTATAGCAGTGCTGTAACTGTAAAAGAAGGGTTTGCTATATTCTTACCCATAGTTTCTTTATGTATTCAATATCCAAAAGCAAGCTTATTTTGCCTCACTTTGCTCATGGTACTTTCAAATGTCTCTTCAGAAAAATGAGCTAATATTTTTTCATCAATATTTCCATCTAGAGTAGCCAGGAAGGATCTCAGGGTTTCTGTTTCATGCAATTTATCACTATTTTTTTTCAATTCTGTTTTTGCAAATCATGGAAGTTCTAATAATGCTTAATTGTTCTCACAAGTTTAATCTTGAAATCTCCAGGGAAGATACTATGCAGTAGACATTGGGGTCATCTGATCCTCAATTCTTCCTTATACATTAACATGTCAGTGTTGCTTCATAGACATTATTTTTTGTAATAATTTCTCTGCACACACACAAAAAATCCTTACCTTCATGTAAGCATATTGTGGCATTTAGGATAGATTTCAGAGTAAAATGATTTCAAATTTCAATTTATGTTTACAGCATTCTAGGTATTTCTCCTAAACAGAGTGTAGAAGTAAATATGATCATATAAGTTTCAAAATAGGAGATTAGGATACTTATTGGATTCCTAACACTACCTCAGGTCAATTTTATTTGTAAATTTTCTGCCTTTTTGAACTTCTCTCCCAATAACTCCCAGCACTGATAAATTCTCCCAGCCAAACCAATTCTCTTACTTTTCTCCTAAGGAACATTGGTTATGTATCCACACAGTTAAACCTGTGCTCTCATTGGTTTTGCTCAAATGACATGTCCTTTAAAAAATATGTCTGGACACACTTCACCCTCAGTTTAACACCTTTCTCCCAGGTTTCACTTTATTCTGACTGCATTGTCTTCATTATGTCAGTAACATTTTATTATATTAGATTTCCCATGCACATATATATGAACTAAGTACCCTGATGCCAGGGACTCGTATTCATGATTTTTTCCAGTTTCCCAAACATTTGCTTGCTGGTTCCTTACTAGCTATTTAATATCAATTTTCTATCCCTAGCTACTATATTTAATATCATTAAGGTCTCATCTCTTTGCCAATTTCTCAATTTTTATTTGTGGATCAGAATAATCTAAAATTGGTATGTATTCATAGGTCATTTCCAGTTTATTTTGGCATGTTATTAACGGCTCCCTAACTTTACTAATTTAAAATTATGTTATGTTTGTCTGTAATTTTATGATCTAGGAATTTTGGAAGGGCTCTGATGGGTGGTTCATCTCTGATCCATGTGGCATCAGCTGGGGCAACTAGATGTGAATGGTTCACTTCCTAGAGTCATTCATTTGTGTTAAGCTCATTGCTCCTCTACCTCTTTCACTTCCCATGATGTTTCATCATCCAGAGCCTTTCTATCAAAATACAATGGGACTTAAAATAGGATCAAGTTTCTCTGGAATTTATTATCTGACAATCCAGGAGGAACCTGAATGGCAGTTTCTGATGAAAGTGTGAACATAACTTTTATATATAATCTACATTGAAGTTTAAAAGACTTGTTTAAGAGCAAGAACATGTATTGTCATGATTTTTGAGGGTGGCAGGAAGGCATGTTTGGCTACCAAATATACCAAATATACATTCTTTAACTGGTAATGGAACCTAAATGTCTAGTTTCTCACTTTTAATTATTCTATCATTTATACACAGAAAGCATTTATCCATGTGTATTGACCTGGGCTCCTCCATGTCGACCAAGTGGCAGTTTTATCAAAAGAACTCTGCTACTTGTATATGGTTGACTGAAGCCTTGATTATCTGAAATAATTATTTTTCTATGAGGGTGATAAACTTTCATTGAGTAAGTGCATAAAAATTGAACATTAATTAGCCAGGTTAGCTTAATCAAATCTGATGATTAATGAAGATATAGATTTTGCTGTCCAATTGTTCACATATTGTTCACATGGATTGCAAACATATTGTGACAGGGACAACACCAATTTCAACCTAAGATATTAGTATCTGGCCTTTTATGAAAATATACCAGCTCTTAAACTAGCCAACTTGTGAAAAAAAAAAAAAGATTAACAACCAAATAAAACTTTTGGCACTTGGCAGAAAAAAAATGACTGCTTGATTTATTTTTTCAATTTTTAGCATGCCCTGGGTACTTAGCATCAGCAGTGACACTGAGAGAAAAGGCAACACAAGAACTGGCATTTAAGAGGAAATAAAAGTTCACCTCATGTTACTTTAGCTGTTTTGGACAACCTATCACTCATGTAAGTAGCTCTGAATTTTAAATCATTTCTTATGTGGCAAACTTAAATATTTTCTTTACATGTAACAGTCGACTTTTTAGATTACACTTTCAGAAAATATATAGAATATCTATTTTATTTACTTATTGTCCAATTTGTTCAATACAGACATGTCTTGACTATAATCTATCCTCAGTACTCTTTTAGGTACGTAAGAAGATAAATTAAAACTAATTATTATGAGACACCAGTTTTAAGTTGCAATGGATATACTAAGAACTGGGCATGTCTTTGCAAGGCACATAGTGATTTGGTAGTCTGGACTGGGACCTGAGAAACTGTACCTTTTGAAAGTTTCACATGTGATGATTCTCTTCTTCCCTTATTCACACATGATTTAAACACTGTGATTTAAACACAATGATTTCAGAAGAGGGCATGAAGACCTGTGTGGTCAAAGACTCTTGGGGATGGAGTTATGCAGAAATTTAAATTCAAATAACTTGCAGTAGACATGTAGTCAAAAAAAAAGGGCACATCAGAAACTTGTGAAATAAAGTGGAAGCCAAAGGCTGAGTCAAGCATGGTATCTCTTGGGGGGCAATTTGTTTTGAGGCAGAAAATTACAAAGGAGATCATAGAAGCTAGAGTCTTCCATTTTCCCATGAATTTCATTGGGTGAGGTTTGAGTAAATCCTCACAGACAAGACAAATTATTTGCCAAAGGTGTGTGAAGTAAGAAGCCTCCAGTTATTTGTGGACCTATGTAGAAGGGGTAAAGACAAAGAAAGAGCTACAAGTGTACAAGACTATGACAAAGCAAAAGAAAGTGACTCAGCTGAGGTCCTCCTGGTAATGCTTCAGAATATAGGTATAGGGTTGCACAGAATATAGGGGTAGGGATGCACATCTGCAGCGAAGGATGGCCAATCTGGGAGTGGGGGAACCTGGATTCTTCCCTCTAGCAAACTGTAATGCACAGTTTATGTGCTATGTCTGGTGAGGGAGGACAGTTTCCTCTGAACTGAGTCTTGTTTGGTCAAGTTTTCTAAAAGTATTATACTTAATACGTAGAACTCAAAACATGTTTTTTTATCTTGTTCTAATTGAACAGCTATCATTTTGTAACTGCTGCTTGAAAAGATGATTTAAACTGACAGTTATGGTAGGAAACTAGAGTGGGGGGAGTGTATCCTTTGAACTGAAGTTGAGGTTGCATGGAATCAAGACAATTTTTAACTTTGTTTTTATCTTTCAGCAGATGTTTAGATGGCCCTTACATCTTGGCTGAAATGGGTATGGGAATGTTATCATGTTTTCTAACCCTAAATTTGATTCTCTTGGTGTCTCAGAATTGAGATGACTGGAACATATGGCAGTACTATTTTTAATTTTTTGAGAAATCCCTGTACAGTATTACTTGGTATTCCTACCAAGAGTGTGCAAGTTTTCCAGCTTCTTCACATCTTCACAAATACCTGCTATGCTTTATTTTTGCTAACAGTCCTCTCAAGTTATATGAGATACTATCTCAACATGGTTTTAATATTTTGGTGTATATATATATACAGCTGAGTACTACTCAGCCTTTAAAAATAAGGAAATTATTTAATGTGGATAAACATTAAGGGTGTTATGCAAAGTAAAATAACTTAGTAAGAGAAAAAAACTAATAAAAAATAAAATTACATTTTTCCACTTACTGGAGATGCTTAAAAGTATTTATAGAATCAGAATGAAATATTGACAATTGGGCTAATCACTGAGCAAACAGTTTTGATTAAGTAATATGAATGTGTTCTAGAGACCATCCTAAATTGTACCTTGCATCTATAGTCAACTCTGACATATTGCATACTTAACATACTTTAACAAATTAATTTCATGTTAACTATTGTTATCCTGATACACATTTCTTTTTAAGTTTTAAAAATGCATTTTACTTTTTAGTTGAGTTCATAACAGTAGGCCCCTGGACTTTCTTAAAGCTACCATTTTTAAGACCCAAGTTCTGGACATAAGAGATTTGTTCTAAGGTAAACAATTGCTTGGCTGTTTCTTGTTAAAATGTCATGGTTTTCAGAGTTATGGTTCATCACATTCAAGCACCCCAGGAAACGATTGTCCACAACATGAACTCACAGGCCCAGAGTAAAAATGTTTTTCCTCTGACATAATAAACATCTCCTTGTGGAAGTGAAGATTAAAGAGAGGCATTTATTTTACTGGGCCATTGACTTTATTAAGGGATACCTGAAATTCCCAGGGTGGTTCACAATGGAAGTGGCAGTAATATGTTTGTGTGTCTTTAAATATGTACCATTGTGAGTGTCAGGCTGCAAAAATAAATCTTTCTCAGGAATAATAGGAGACTTTCTGCTTGGGAAATGAATGAACCTCCAGATGACTATTTTCCAGGTTCCAAATAGAAGGGCTGTTTGTGTCTATCCATACCTGCCCTCCCGTATATAGAGATTTGCCATCCAGGTTTTCTACTGCAAGGTTGTTCATATCTGTCTACATTTTACCACCCAAGTTCAAAGCAAGCCCAGGCATTCTGTATCATATGCCATAATGATTACATCAGTTTTCACATTGATCTTTGTGTTCAATATATACTAATCCAAATTACTCTGCACATTTCATGACTTTTTTTCCAAAAAATGACTAATATTATCTTCAATATATTAAATGGATCAAACTATAGCCCCCAAATAATGTACCCTTCAAAATAGGAAATAGATTCTCATTCAAGTTGCCAAACTATACCATTGAATCCCTTATTACCGAGTTTTTCATTATCAATATACTTCAGGGATATGTCCTCAAGAAATAGACCTTTATATTTCTGAACTTCTGGTCTTTTTTCTGTCTGACACCTATTCATTACCATCAAAACAATGTCTTAACTCCATGGAACACTTTAATACTCTCTGTTATATTAACAATGCAACATTTTGTTCATGCATTAAATAATAAAAATTTAAATATTATCACAGCATTGCACAAATCACCAATTCAAATATTGGGTATTCTTAAACTTAAAATATTCCCATACTCTTATTTAACCAAAATTGTCTAAGCAAATACAGATACTGAAAATAAAATTTAAAAAAAGTTTTACTACCTATAAATAAATAACAGGAAAAATGGGATAATTGAAACCTCTTTAATGTACTGAATATAACATTTGCTAACTTCTAATATTTAATATTTGTATTTCTAATTTCATTGTTATCGTTAACTTTTCTCACAAGGCAGTGATCAAATTAGATGCTTATTTCTATGCTTTTTAAGAATTTCAAGAATACTCAAAGGTAAAAAAAAAAAGAAGACTAAAATGTTGGGTTAATTCAGGTTGACGATTTCAGAGATGTGATTCCTTTCTTGACAAAGGCCTTAATATGCAATTGAACCCATGATCATTTGTAAATAACCCATTGTCACATCAAATAATTTTAGTCACATATTCTACATAGATTTTGGTTTTTAAGGAGTTTGAATATTTTCCATAATTTAATTTACAAATCATGGTCATGTCAATGTACATAGCAATATAATAACATTTATTTATGTAACTGGAAATTATATAAAGTCTTCTCAGTATGAACAGTAAGACCTCATACATAAGTTATTACTAGTCAGTGAGAGTTCACATCTTCGACAGTTCTCACTGAAGAAACAATTGGCAAATTCACTGTGATGCTCAGTATTAGAACTTCTTGACACCAGACCATCAATAGTGATCATCTGACACCAGACCATCAATAGTGATCATATTCCCTTTCAACCTTCTTTGTGTGTGTGTGTGTGTGTGTGTTATTAGTGATACAGGAGGACTTTATTCTTTATGGAGAAGAATTGACTTAAAACACTGTATGCTCACTTCTTTCAATTCACACATGCTGACAAACACACTAATACCCTTAAAGGGAATGCTGACAAACACACTAATACCCTTAAAGGGAAATTAAATAACACTTTTATTTTAATAGTATATTTGTTCAACATTCTTTATAAGTACCTTTTATATGTTCCCTAAAAATGTATCATTTTTCATATTAGTATAAACAGAGAATCCCTCATAAATAAATACAATTGTTACTGTCAGTTTAGATATTTAATGCATAGATTATCACAGCTTCACCTATGGGATAGCTACTCTGTTTTTATTTCCATATTATACTGAAATCTATGGGAAATGTCCTTGAATTTTGGCAATGATAGTATATTTTATGCCTATTTAAGGACTTAAAACTATTTTACAGGTCCCAGCACTCTGTTAAACTATAATCTATAGAAGAACAGGGTATGATGTTTCTTCCTGGTGAACTCAGCTTTGTGAGTGGACCATCTGTGAAACTTTGAGCAATGCATTGGCTACAGACCTGAGCAAACTGTCCAGCTGATTCTTTAATCATGAGCAGCTTCAGTGGTTCCTTTTGTAGTCTGAATTATTCGCTTACAGATGCAAATTGGACAGTCATGTTACTGCAGCTTGGCACATTGGTTAAGAGATGTCTGAGTACTGGCTCTTCAACTACGTTTGTAATTTTGGACCATTAACTTTCCATGCTTATACTTTCATTTTCTTACATATAATATAGAGATAACAATAACATCTATCTTCAAGAGTGATTATAAAAATTAAATATCAAAATAAAGTCCTTAAAACAGTGTTTATAATGCAATAAGTGTCATAAATGCTTTCTATTTCTGTTATTGCTGCTTTGCTATTTTGAATGATTAACTAGGAAAAGGAAAAGCCCCTTCATTCCTTAAGTTTATATTGCTATTTTCATTGTGTCCTTTTATGTAGCTGTGCTCTGTTCATAATAGATGTTTTATTTCCTACCATAACTTTCTTCTGTGATAACCATTAGGATATAAAAGGTAAAGAGACATGCTCAGGCACAAATTGGAATAATCCAAATATGTCACTCCACCTATTTGATGCTAAACGATTTAAAATAACAATGTTTGATATTGCTGGACAGAAAATTATTTCTGAATGTGATTATTTCTGAAATATGTGTAAATAGTAACTGGCCAATAAAAGAGGTTAGAGCTATTAAAAGAAACTAAAAACATTAAATACCTTCAGTCCTATCACAGTACCTTCGTTGCTGGAACTCAGCACTGTTTACTTTTACATTTCTTGCAGGAAACTTTATAACTATACTTCTTCTTATCTTTCCTAATTGCTGTTTGGAATGCATCTTAAGTTATTTGATCACATTTCACTTTGACAGGAATTACATGAGTTCCAGATTCATTTCATTTTTTTCAAGATGAGGTTGTTGAAGGTGATAACAGTCAACCAAATTGGATAATTTTAAAGCTTACTAACCTCATCATAATATGAGTCAAAAATCCTTCGTACTAAACTGAATTCAACCTACATAACTGCAAGTATTATGGACTCAATTTATACTCATATTGCTTCCCTGAATCT
The DNA here is from genome assembly GCA_004024945.1 of Uropsilus gracilis. Taxonomy (NCBI): domain Eukaryota; kingdom Metazoa; phylum Chordata; class Mammalia; order Eulipotyphla; family Talpidae; genus Uropsilus; species Uropsilus gracilis. The sequence continues at coordinate 140,445 of PVHY01000220.1, forward strand.
AGGAAGGTGGAGTCGATTCCTGAGATTTTGTAACATTAGTTTTGATGAGAATCATGTAATATTTCTTTCTGTACAATTTCAGATACCATTTTCCAGAAACCCATGGTCTTTTCTCCAGTATCTTTCTATACACCTGCACTTCAAACACTGTCGATGGTGGGTGGACCAATCTCCCAGTAGTCTAGAGAAATAGCCTACTAGTCCATGAAGTTAATGAATTTAGCAGTGACTAGAAGTTTCTTCTTAAAATGATCTTTTTATCTATAGAACGAATCCCTAAAAATTCAACTGTGCATGGCTGTTTTTATTGATCACATTTTATATTTAAAATGCATTATTAATGAATAAATCATACATAGCTCCTCACCTGCCCCATAATCAATCATTTCTTCCATTCAACAAAAATAATTGGACCAAATTTCAAGGTATCAGAAAGTTCAATGTACAAAGACAACTGTAATCTTTGTCACCATGAAGTGTAGTCTTTCATAGTGACAGAGTAGAAAATCTATTGCATTTTCATGCTCTTTGTAAGATAGATAGAGTGGTAAATAAAGAAGTGATCAACTCAGTTAACAGGAGATAGTGATAGTGCAGCACAGACATCACATCACAGAGCACATTTTCCTTTAGGGATTGAGGAATAGAATTTCACTAAACTACCAAAATAAAGGTTAGGCAGGTCAAATGGCAAGAACAGAGGCATGAAATGTCAGAACATGCTTTCAAACCAACCATAAATGAATACTCTTGTAGGGTGGGGTAAGGGACACCCTGGGACCCCAAATATATTTGCATTAAATAGTTTCTATCATCTGCTGCAGAAAGGAAGAGCATACTCTAGTGCAGAAGATTTTCAATGGAAATAACTTTAATACAATTAATGAAAGGAAGAGAAGAAAAAGATGAAGAATATAGTTTCCAAATCAAGCACCCAAAGATACCCATCTCTCACGGATAAATGCCCAGTCAAACAGGGTTGGCCCAAAGCAAGGTCACTGGGGCCAGCAATCCTGCTACAAGTCTAAGGAATGTTCTGATAGGCACCATAGGAAAAGGGCAGAAGGGGGCAGCCTGAAAAGGAAAAAGCAAAAACCCAAGGCAAGATAAAGACTGGCATTGTCAGCCTCCCTAGGTCTCTCACCCACATCTCTTTCAAGTGTCTCCTTCAACATACCCTAAATCCCTGTTAGCAGTCCAAGACCAAGAAGCAAATACAGCTTTTTTACAAGTGTCCCTCTGTTCCATGTGCCTCCTGCAGGTCTCCTTCTTGTTCTCCTTTCTTCTTCCAACATCCCCCTCTCTAACTTCAGCTCCTCCCTGCTCAGCTACACTGTGTGTGAGCTTGTGCATGTGCACATATGCCATAGACACTGGGGAACATGGAAGTCACAGAATTTGTTCTCTGAAAGTCATCAGGTTTAAGGATCTGTTGAATTGTAAATAAAGAACTGATAGGGTAGAATTTAGATCTTGAAATCTTCTTGAAGTGAATTATGTGATTTTTGTTGTTGTTGTTTACTTTTTTTAGGGCAGTGGGTAGGTAGTATGCCTGAAATAGTCATGAAAAAAGAGCATACAATACAAGAAGAAATTTGATAAAGTGTCAACCATACAAACAAAAGCCTGGACATGCCACTAAGATTGCAAAGAAGGTATTACTTAAATAAGAAATGGACACATAATGATATGTTAACACTACTTGGCCAGAAATATAGTTCAGTCTATTGAAGAGGTATCTGGGAGAGCATTCCCAATCCTACTTGGGAATGCTTATGGAGATATAGAGAGGAATTTTAGGAAGCCATTTTTTAATTCAAAAATTAATCAGCTTTATTTACATATTATGTAACTCATTTCAGGTGACAATGTCTCCCACCTTCAGAGATAAATTAATAAAAGTCCATCTACTCTGGCAGTTGATTGAATTGGTTGGTTTGGTTGATTTGCTGTCAAAAAAAAATGACAAAACTATCACTTAAAAAAATGTCAAGAGAAATACCATGGAATTTTTGAAGTACATTTTATTATTGCATACTTTGTTTGGTCATACCTATGAGGCAATACTATCAAATAAATAACAATTCAATCAGTAAATATAATTTCAAAATAATTTTTAGTCATAAGGAGAGTTAAACTCTTTAATACAAGTTAAACTCTCTTTAGTACAATTTAGGACAAGGCTTAATAGGTAAACAAATTGCTTTTGCACTCTCAAAGAGTATAATTAAACCCTGAAAAACCATAGCATGAAGAGCTAAATAATTCACAGTTCTCAATATTTTTTACAAATGTATTACCTGTTCCATGACTTAGTTATGCTTATGTATGCTCTTAGTAATACAACCTGTGTCTGACTCTAGGAAAGAATAAAAAAATACCTTCCTTTTTTTTTTTTTTTAAATAACATCCTCCATGAGCACTATTTAGTCAACTCTCAAAACCTAAGGTCATTACGTTAGTTTCAAGAACTAGTATCATTCTTGAAGAAATCTTAGTTTATGTATACGATTTGACAATAGCCAGGATAAGGGAGGAGTCCGCTATAATCTCCAGGGTGGGGATGGAAGTATAAATCAGCCTAACATGCATTATGTCATGACTGTAGCCTTTCCTACCACCTCTGTTTTCTTTCTTGCTCACATCCTCCTGCTGAACAGTTTTCTTTTTTGCTCACATCCTCCTGCTGAGCAACTTACTCCCCAGGTGTATTCTTCAGGAACCTCACCATCTCACGGTACTGCTTTTTTAACAGAAGTCTCTGCCTATTCCAAGATAAGGAAAGCAACAGGGCACATCTTTGCCAGCTGCTAAGGGCTGTGTGCTCTGAAGGAACTTTACTGCTAGAAAAAAATACATTGTAACTCCTGATAGCTACACCCCCTGCTGCCTCCCAAGATAATGAGAATGAGAAACCCCACACTCCCTTTATACCTTATATCTCCCCATTTTTGTGACTTCTGTATATAATCACAGCAAACTTACCATTCTGGGAGTTGGTTTCCTGAGTTTGCTAACCCAATTGCCAGCTTCCATGGTGGCCACCTCATATACTGAACTGCTTTATGCAAAGATAATCTCCCATTTCAGAGCATGGTTGAGAGCCAGTGGAAGACCCAGTTATGTCACTTACACAGAATCTCTCAGCATCGTCACATATGCTGGTAATTTTGCATGGAAAAATACCTTCAAACATATGTTCTCTTGTAGCTATCTTCCATGTCTCAGATTAAAGCTCCCTTTCTCGGGGAAACTCTATATACTCCTGCACTGTCTGATTAAGAAAACAGGGTCTGCTTCAGTTAGTCCACAAGTTAAAATTCAAATTTTTGACAGTCTAATTCCTAAGAGAGTCTCAATAGATGATTATATGATGAGTGACTAGGCCGGGCACGGTGGCTCGTGCCTGAAAGCTTCAGACTATGAAGCAACTGGGGCTAGGGATCGCGGTTTGAGTCCCGGTCGGAGCAACACAGCGGGACTTACTTCCAAAAAATACCTGGGCGTGGTGGTGCTCTCCTGTAATCCCAGCTACCTGGGAAGCTGAGACTTGGAATTGCTTGAGTCCGTGGTACCTCAGGCAACATGAGCCTTTGGTTCCATGGGCAAAAATAGCGAGACCTGGTCTCAAAAACAAACAACCAAACAAAAATGATTGAGTGACTAGGAGGTCTCATGAAGTTGAAGACAGCCCAAAAAGTGAGGTGGGATAAACCAAATCTAAAGTGTATATATCTTCAGTATATATCTTCAGTATATATCTTCAGTAATATCTTCAAAAATTCACAAAACCTTGACTTAAGTCTCCTCAACATATCTGTTGAACAGATTACCAGCACCATCGTCATCATTCTCAGTCATCATTACTGTTACTATTATTGCCATATTTTAAGGATAAGTGAGGTTTAAGCTAAGCATACAGATTAGAGATGAGAGCAGAGGAAAACAAATCAATTAAGATGCTTTATGATGAACTGAGAGGGTTCTGTACTTATTTTACACTTGCAAGCCTTCCAGTTTGCTGTTGGGGAAGAAAGTAGAGCAAGTTTTTCACTATTAACTGTTTTCCTTGTCTCTTCCCTTGTCTCCTTGTCTAAACTTAGCATTAATTAGCAAAGATTAGAGGATATAATTTAGATTCCTTAGCAGTTGTTTGAAGGAAAAGAAAGGTTCTGAACCTCACAGTATTATAAGATGACCAGTTTATGGTCAGTATATTCTGAGAATGTCAAAATTAACAAAACTTCCTGATTTTTTAAAATCCATTTTTTAAATGAATCTAGGAAAATAACTTCATTGGAGGAAATCCTGCTTATAAATGAGGAATATTTTAGACTTACTCATTATTGCATACTCAAAACATTATATGGGATTTGGAGGCCAGTGATCCACATCCCTGAAAAGAAAAATAAACCAGGATTTGCACATCATGTTAGCATCAGATCACAAAACACATTCATCTTCTCTCTGGTTCTCATTCTATCTACAGATTTCATTTGCTCACACTTTGTTACTATTCCCTAGACTGTGACAATGACACAGATCTTCTCCAGGATCAAAGTCAACATATTTACTGGGTGCTTTAGAGTCCTCTAAAATTGGAAATATAAGTTGCAAAGAGTTTGCATGCTGTGAAGAAACACATTAAAAAACATGTACCCTGCTTTCCTGCTCCAGGAGGAGAAAGTCAGTATGTCCACCGTTGCTTTATTTTTCAGGAGAAGAACAGCATGTACATGTCTTTTCATTATCTAAATTGTGAGGGTCATAATACTGAGATATCTTGAAAAGTCTTGCTTAAGTCACTTTCAGAGTCTCACATACCTACCCTAAGACATTTTGACAGCCGCAATGAGCCATGGACATAGGATTCTTTAAAAAGAAATCCCTGAGGTATTGTTGCAAGACTTGTGTTAGTCTTCATGGCAGAATTTGTTTGAGCATCTGATTACATACTGCGAAAGTTACAGCATTTTCCTTTCTCCCTTGTGTGTTTTGAAAATATTTCTCCGATCTCATACTAGAAGTCAGTTACCATCACTCATAATCAAATCGGTCATGTGCTTGACCTTCACTGTGTTCGAAGGCCGTGTAGCTGCTCTCCAGAACATTTTCTCATGTATACTAGATTACTGTGAAACGAGGCCAGCCTCTTTATGACATAATCACATAATTTAATACTTACACTAAGAGAAAATATTGATTCTCAGTTTACTATGTATTAGGCTCTGGGCACTGTATTTTATATACATTCTTTCATTTGCTATCAAGAAATCCTCCAAAGGTAGGTATTTTAAGTGGACATCTTGAGGAATAATAGGTTGAGTGGTTAGATAATTCTACCAGGTCAATAGCTAGTAGCTATAGTTAATATGATTTAACGTTGCTTGTCTAATTCTAATATAAATGAAACCTTTCAGGATCTTAAAGCTGATCCATATCAAAGTTGAAAAACCGACAGAAGATTTGGTAACAGTCATCTAAGTAGTAGAGAATACAACTTATTTCTTAGAATTAGTAAGCTAACTTTGACTCAATTTATTTGATGAGCATTTAAAAGTTTAATCACCACTATGCAGAGATTTAAAACAAGAATCTCAGAGATTTAAAACAAGAATTGTGATAACAACAAAAAGAAAAATAAAAAAAATTTGATAGAAATTAATTTAAAATGACATGTTGAAATCACTTCTTTTTAACTCTCCTCTTCTGTGTTTTTATGCCAACTTAATAAAGTAAAATGTCTGTTAATTTCATTGCAGAAATATTACATGTCTTTATCTCCTTCCCTGAATTTTTCCTTTCTGCATAATGGGATTCCCCCCCCCCCATTCCTCTCTGACATCTTCATTATTATACACTAATTTTAAAGACTGTATTTTAATCATGCAGCAGTATAGAGAAGATATATTTATATAAATTTATTATATGAATAGTCAGGTAATTTTTTGTTGAGATGCTAACATTAATAAATAATCAGTGCCAAGAAATTTGATTGAATGTACACTGATTTCATAAGTAATTATTTCATGAATGATTTTCCACTGTTAAAGTTTGAGTTCTGTGCAAGTTACAGCATTTATGCCAAGAAATTATATTCACACTCAAGGATCGCATTTCACCTGAATTATTTTGTAGTCATGTTGATTCAGTTGTTGCCTCAATAATGTATTTCACTTTTAATATTAAAACTTAATTATATATTTCAAAACCACTGCCAATATAAAAGTTTTCTTGCTTGTCAAAGCACCAGATATGAGTATTTTAAAAGGTTTATTTCTATTATGTATGTAATCCTGTTTATATTTTGAAGTTTCAAATTATAGGTGCAGTGGAAGGCATTTTTATTACTCTGTGCTTTGAGAATTCTGAATATTTTAATACACCCTATTAGAATCGATGTACTGTATCATTACATATTATAGATAAACTCATATACTCCTAATGTGAAAGGGGTTATAAAATTGAAATAGAATAACAATTTTTTTCTGATTTCTCTGGTACTTTATGCACTTCATTTACTAAAAAACATAAAATGGTCAGTAAAATATTTACTAGAACTTTGAAAGTCTCCAAAGGCATAAATTGAATTGTATAGTATCTCTAGTTTTCTATATAGCACCTCACTTCAGAATACAATAGCCCAGCAATATATATTTAAAATTTTAAGATATGTGTTTTTGGAGACCAATCTACTGCAATCTACGTTAGTTCAAATGTAAGGAACATTTCCTTACAAGGAATTCCTTGGAATTCCTTACAAGTTTTCTTTGGAATTCTTAAAAATGTCTGAATGTTATTAATAAATATTATAAAATATTAATAAGAAATTTTATAAGATATATTATAAGAAATCTTACAAAGGAAAATATTTTTAGGTAACTTTGCAATTGTTTTACATAAAAGTTGGTAATATTTTTACATGATTGGCCAGAAGACAACAGCTTAACCTATACGTTTATTTAAAACCTAGCAGCAATTTTTCATTAGAAACTACTTGGTGTCATTTTTTTTTTTTAATCATTGTGTTCCCAGTTGCGGTGGTCTTAATATTTGCGTCCTCCAAAAATTTGAACAGCAAATTCTAATTTCCAAAGGGAATGGCAGGAGATAGGACCATAAAAAGGAGATTCAGAGATTCATAAGTCCTTCATGAAGAGATAATACGAAAGACTATTGAGAGATTCCTGTCACTTTCACCAAGAGAAGATACAGAGACTGTCAGCTGTGAACCAAAAAGAGAGCCTTCATCAGAAGACCTCAATATGTTGGCATTTTGATCTTTGATTTCCCAGCTTCCAGAACTGTGAACAACCCAATTCTGTTATTAGTTCTTGAATCTGTGCCATTTTGTTATAGTCATATGAAAGTATGAGGACACTAGTTCTTTGACTCTTGTATTGCGGAATACAGGACACATTATTAACAGAGCAAGGATTTGGTTTAAAATTTAACATGACACCTAAAAGATGTAATTTAAAGGATGTGTCAAAAGAATAGCTATGGATAATCCAATGGAAAATAATTTTTTCAATCATATGGTTTTCTGGTACCATTTGAAAAATAACTCATCAAAACTTGGAAGTCTTTTTAATATTCACTGAGGTGAAAGGCTGTTCCTGGCAGTTAGTGAGTTGGATTCATGATATATTTGATATATATTTGATATATATTTGCTTGGCTTTATTTATTAAGTAAAAGTCAAAAAAACATTTTAAAACTGAAAAAAACATCTAAAGTTTTAAGATAAAACATTTCTTCTTTCTCCCCTGGTCTCTCCTCTGGTCCTCATGTACACTTAACCACTAACATCATATATTGGGGTATCTGAAAGTTTAGCTGTGTTTACTTTTTTAATATTTTTTACAATATACTATATCTTAAGTGATTCTAAAGAAAAAAAACTGGTAATATTATGCAGTTAGCATTTATACATTTTCTTTCCAGTTGATCCACTATATTTGATTTTTTTGTGTCATGTTATGATTTCCAGAAATAAAAACTATTTTGTTATTAATTTTCCCAATGAGCCCATCAATTTAGCCACTAAAACAAATGGATTTCACCCACCATCATATCTATTTTTAAAAAATTTGTTCTATGAATTCATAAGAAATTACTTCGCATGACTGGTAGCCCTTATGAGATACACTGGTTGGTGAAGTATATAATATAAATTAGTAAAATTGTCATTAACATCAGCATATAGTGGTATATTTTCGTAATAAGAAGTAAGGGGGAGATAAAACTCATTTTAAATTGTAATTATTGGGAATCACATTCTTTAGGAGCAAGGTTATTAAAAATCTTCAAAATAAAAATGCAGTCAAAACACTTCCTACAAAAGGTATAATTTCCTTAAAATCCTGCAAAAAGATCTTTATACAAATAAGGTAAGCTAGAAGAATCAATATGTCACTCATTGATGGTTATTTAACGTCTATATTATTTTCATACAATCCATCTAAATATACATTTTCAGCTTAATTTTGAAGGTCTTTGTGTCTGTTATGCATTATCCTAAATAATGCTTTGTAGCAAATCACCACACTGAGCCTTAAAAATAGGAAGCATTTATTTTGCTCAATCATGTGTGAGTGGGGTGTCTGAACGCAGAGTGTTTTCATTTTTATTTTCAGTGTCAGTTACAGTTGGTTAGGCATCCCTACAAATTTACTCACCCTCTTTCCCATGACTGGAATTTAATAGACATATGTTCTAGTATACCTGCACCAGGCCATGGGAAATATGAACAGCATCTATATGTCTCATTTTATAATAGGTTAGCCTTGATATCTCACAGCAAAGGCAGAGGATAAAAGCAAGGAAAAGTATGACAAAGTCTTTACAGTTCTTTCCTTTATCACTCACAGATGCTAAAATCTCATGTACTAAAGCAATATCATGGCCGAACTTGGAAATACAGAATCATAAATTACTTGAGGGAGAAGCTACAAATTACATTGATAATATAGGGATAGAGAGAAGGCTAAGGAATCATAGCCTTTAGTTTAATGGAGACATATTAATTCATCTTCAGATCATGATTATTCACTACTCCCTAACATGCTCAGTCTTATCCCAGTAACTCCCAAATCCCATCTAGGCTTTAAATCCATGATATCCTTTTCTATTTTAAGTAATGTAATATTGGTTTATGTCATTGTTGGTATTTGGGAAATATAGTATTCTCCCATTCATGCCCCACCACTGATCGTAGTGCACCACCAACAAATTACTGTAATCCATTGGGCTTCTTTGCCTCTTTGTTCTCACTCCTCCCTTAGGCCCTAGCCCTTAGTTGGATGCCTCAGTTCTAAAGTAACTTTCAAGGTTTTTATTTTATTTATTTATTGTTATGTTTGTCTTTATCTGACCTTTAGTTTGGTCCCCTTATATTCTATATCTGGTACATCATCTCATATTAGGCTTTCTCCTTCTGGCCTATTCCCTTAGCATTATCCCTTCCAGCTTTCATTCATGCTGCCACAAATGGTATGCATTTTTCATTTTTAATCTCATTGTGCACATATAGCATGTCTTCCTGATCTACTCATCTACCACTCTGCATTTCCACCAACAGTGTAGAAGCATTCTCTTTCTCTCTACATCCATATCAATTCTTATTGTTTCTGCTATTTTAGATATGGAACATTCTCACTGGTCTAAGTCCATGATCTCTAGCGGAAGAACGTTCATATGATGTGATGTTGTTCTTGATCTGGAGAGCAATAAAGCAAAAAAGTAAATCACTTGTACCAGTTCCCTCTAACATGCACACACACCTATTTAAATATAATCTAAGATCATAACAATAAACACTACCTTTCCAAATGAAAAAATATATATACAAGTTCTAGGTACAATTCTGACATACTGTTGAGCAAACAGCCAAATTCTCCATTTTAGTATCCCATTGTCTTGACCAGGCCTCATTTCTGTTCACTGTTAGTGAATCCCAATTCATTTTTCCCCAGACATATTTATTGAGTTTTGGAAATATCTTTCTTTATTCATTACCTTTTGTAACTACATCAGAGGAAGAAATTGGAGAATATGTCCAATGGACAACATTGTCAGCCTACTTCCCGCAAGATGAATGTTACAAACTCAGACACATTTTTAAAGTTTTAGTATCTTCAATATTTTAGTCCAAACTTGTGGTACTCTTAGCAGTAAAATGGTATCAGGTGTGCTTTCTATAAATTTTGAGTATATTCCATTTATAAGAATCCAAAATCCACATCAATATTATTTCTGTTTAGGTCATTCTCACTTATTTTATTCATCAAAATTTTAAGCATGCCAACCTCTTGTAGGACAATGCTATTTGAGTCTTAGAAACATTTCCAACTGAGAAAGTAATAGGGATCACCTTAATCCCATAAATGATTTTATTAAGAGTCTGACAGTGAGACATGTGATTTTGCTTCTTTTCCCTGAAGATAACACACTTTAAGATGTTTTTGTCATTGAGGGAACTGAATTTTTCTGTTCTCATTACTGTGTACTTCATCTAATTCTGTTCTGCAAAAATGTCACTTATTTTCCCTTTTCACTTTCTTAGAGTATCTTATTTTCAGCATACTGCTTGGGAATAAATTTAATCAATTTCAAAATTCTATGGTTCTATTTTTATCTTCTCCATTGTGATTGGCAAGGTGATGTCAAATATTTCCCACCACATAATTTGGGACTCTCTTTTTCTAGTGTGCAATATTTGATACCCCACCACTCTTCAACTTCTACAAGAATTTCCTAATAACCTAGTACCAAAATTAATGTCATTTAGTTGAGGTTTCTATCATGCAAAATCTCACTTTTACTGACAATGTATACATTAGTTTTCTATTGTCACTAATTTTCCTGTATACTAATTGTTCATAAAACATAAAAGCTAGCTCAGATTATAAGTCTGCAACTTTATTGTGGTTCTTAAGTCTGGTTTGACTCATTTGACTCATTATAAGTTATCGGGTGCTTGATTTTCATCTTTACTGCCTCTCGTACGTATCTAAGATCAGTTTAAGTTCACCTAGGTAGACCTGCTGCTATTGGATTAATTTGTGCACAGTTTTGGAAGTCAGCTGAAAGTTGGATGATTTAGAATGACTTCTATAAAAATCAATGAGTACGCTTTCCTCTAGTTCATTTGTCTTATCCTCCAGGAAACTAGCTTTGAGTTGGTAGAGGCTGAAGAGTAAGCATTGAACAAAACTACAAATAAACCATCAATCTTCGAATGTAAAATTGTAAATATCTCGTTTGTCAAAGAAAATCAAATGACTGAATTCAGAAACATGCTACAGACAAATAAATTTGACTTCTTAATGACAGTTGCTGTAAAGTCATGCTGCAAAGAAAGTAGATATAGTGAAAGGTGAAAATTTGTATCATTAGTACCTAATATTCCATTGCTTTATTTATTTCCTAGAATTAACTGTTCTACCACACAACTAAAGGAGGATAATTTGTTTTTAAAGTCAGATAACCCATTTTATATATGAGAAAAATCAATCTCAATCTGGATTAAATGGGAGAAAAATAAATGCATTATCTAGTAATGGGAATTCAGAGATAATATAAGCTTTGGAATTACCATTGTTGTTTGATTGATGCCCATGAGTCCATTCCTGCCCAATTATCTCCTTTGTATTGTTGATCTGTTAGCTATAGCCTAGACCCAGCTGCCATGTTGGTCATAATGTCAAACTGAGTGGACATTTTCAAAATTCACAACTGGTGGAAGATAGAGTGCTTATACAAAGCAGTTAAAACAGTAGAATTATGTTTTATCTGTTATGCATAGTAATTCATTTGATACAATCTGCACTCTATAATGCACTTTAAAGCATGTTCCTCCTAACTCCTTCCTTGGAAGACTAGTGCTAAATTAGCTTACTTCCTAGTTCAGGAAAAATGGTGAAAACCAAACTAAGTCTCAGTTGTTCTGTACTTGAAAGGGAAAGAGAGGAATAAATACAGAGTGACCCAAAAACATATGCACATTATAATTTATATAGCAAGGTATCAACAATTGAATTTTGTCATTCTTTGAAGAAATAATTCTCAAGTTGAATTTCTTTCACTGTTGAGGTTTTGTTATATATCAATTTCCTTCTCATAGACTTGATGGTTTGCAAGGAGGAAACAAGTTGATATTGAGAAATTATATTTGTTTAAGCAAATTTAAGCTAAAATTGTTGATCTTTCTTTACTTAAATGTATATTCATTAATTATTAATTATGTACACACATTTGTTATGACAATCTCCTTAATGAACTAAATAAAATGTAAATTACTGAGCCAAATAAGTCCTAAGCATTTGGAAAGCAAATACAAGAATCAAGAAATATTTTACCAAGTTGAAGAGGTATTTCTAATTCATAGATGTTAGAACCCACTAATTATTTGGGTTGATCAACAAACTGAACTCATCTTTTCACAATATTAAAGGGTAGGTCTTAGTTAAATATCACATTTTCTCCCTTTATAAATGATGATATATTTATTTCTGCACAATAAAAGTTTTCATTTATACACTTCTTTGAAAAAAAAGTTAAGAAGAGAAAAATTTTTAACACAACAATTGCTAGTTTTTTCTTACTTTATGCTTTTTATGACCATGATGAACAATTATAGTAAAATCCTTCTTCTACTGCAAATCATTTATGAAACCTGCTTAAGTACTGTAAAGTGTGGATTTATAGGTTGCTAAGTGATTTTGTGGTTTCTGTAAAACTTAACATAGATCTGACCATATCCGATTGTTACAGTATTTCAAAAAGCAAATTGCTTTATATATTTTGCAACAGGATATGTTTATGATTTGTCAAACATCTCAAAAGTTTTGTTATTTTTTATAGCATCTACATTTAAATAACATGTCACTCATTATCATCCAGAATAATTCTGTTCATAAAAAGACTGGAAAATATTTTGTACTTGGAATGCAGTTGGGCTTTTACTACCCATGCATAAATGTACCTATTGTATACAAATATTCACACAGAGATGTGCAAATAATTATTGGAATAGTCTCACATGAAGACACTGTGAATAGAATATTTTTGATTTCCACTGCGAAGTAAGGCATGTCCTTTTTTCCCTCTTAATATCACATTCACCTGTACTATATAATTTAAAAGACATTGTTCAATTTTTTCTACTTTTTTTATCGTATCCTGTAAATTTTATAAAATTATCTCCATTTTTTTTCACATTAAAATTGAAATAACTGAGAATATAAGCACACTTCCTAGGACCACAAAACCAATAACTGGCACTGTGTTTTAAAATAATTACTTTATTTTGGAAAAAATTTATGCTTACTTGTTTTGAGGATAATATAGAGTTTCCATATATCAAGGTAATCACCAGTCTTCACTTTGTTAGCCTGACTGCAGTATGTTACAACTAAGAAATCTATTACTATACAATAATATTAACTATAATTAATGCATTTTTTGTATTTCCTTAATTTTTATCTAATATTGCTTTCCTTATATCAATTATCACATTCTTAGATAGCTACATTTACATACATTAGATTCATTATTATATAATTTTAGTATATAATTAGTATTTAATTATATAATTTGATAATATAATTTAGTATATAATTCATTAGCATATAATTTTTCTTGCTTTTTCGAGTTTTTGATGAATTTGGCAGTATTTTGTAGACTATCCTTCAATTGGAATTTCTCTGATGCTTCTCAGGATTACTAGTATTTGGATGAAGACCATACAAGTACAATTATCATTTCACATTATTTTATATGATTATACACACACACACACACACACACACACACACATATATATAGAACTAAACAGAAATTCATACTGGTCTCCCTCTTTCAGCTACTATGTATGGTTCATTCTAAATGCCCTACTTGCTTTGACTAATCTCTCATTTACAGCAGAAATATACCTGCTTTCCACTGTATACAATGCATTCATTTTGTTTTTTCTCCAAAACCAATAGACATGTTTCATAATTGTTGACCTCCAGGGGAAATTAGTTTGCATACAATAGTGCTTATTTATGGCCCCTGTTATCTTTAATATTGGAATATTCATTTCTTTCTGAATTAATTACATTATCCCATTTCCTTTCACCCTCTTAAATAAGGTATATCACACATTTGTAGTGGAATTAGATATTCACTGTCAGAGTCTGCATTCCATTCAAGGATTTTCACATTTGCCATTAATATTTTTCAATTTTTATAGATTATGGGTAACTCTTTTTCTATGAGGTTCTTTTTCTTTTGACAATTGCACTGTGGCATGTAGCTGCTACATAGTAGCATAGAACATTATTTCACAAGGTTAACATTCCCTTGTGTTTCACCTATTTAATCATATTTACCATTTCTAGTCCCTGACAACCACTGATATATTTACAAGCTCTACAAATTTACCTTGTGAATTATGTCATTTAATGATTCCATGAGCGATGTAGCTTTTCCTGCTTGTTTTTTTCTTACCTAGCAATAAATACATATTAATGATTCATCTATGTTATTACATGATTGATAGCTCACTCCCTTTTGGCTCTAAAGAACTATGCACTCTCTCCACAGTATGGATGTGTTCCAATTTGCTTATCTCTTTGCCTCTTGGAGGATTTCTTGTTAACTATCAATTTTGAGCAATTGTAAATTAAGTAGTCATAAACTCTCATGTGCAGTATTTTTGTGGATACAAATTTTGAAATCTAATAATACCTCCATTCTCTTTTTTTCTGGTCAGGAAGATTTTTTGATATAGGAGGTCTTTTGTTATTCCATATGAATTTCAGTAATTTTTGTTCTATCTCTTTAAAAACTGTCATTGAGATTTTTATTGGGATTGCATTGAATCTGTAGATTGCCTTTGGTAGAATGGTCATTTTGATAATATTAATTCTTCCAATCCAATAAAAGGGAATATCTTTCCATTTCCTTATGTCTTCTTCTATCTCTTTTAGGAGCGTTCTAAAATTTTCTTTGTATAATTCTTTCACATTTTTTTTGTTAGGCTTATTCCCAACTATTCACTTTTTTTTGCTGCGATGGTAAATGGAATGATTTTTCTAATTTCTTCTTCTATTTCACTTTTTGCATATAGGGAAGCCACTGACTTCTGTGTGTTGATTTTGTATCCAGTTACCTTACTGAACTGGTTTATTATTTCAAGTAATATTTCTGGATTTTTGGGGGTTTTCTATATAGAGAATCGTGTCATCAGCATATGATAGCTTCATTTCTTCTTTGTCTATTTGTATCCCTTTTTATGTCTTTCTCTTGCCTTATCACCCTAGCTAGAATTTCCAACACAATGTTAAAGAGTAGTGGGGAGAGTAGGCATTCTTGTCTAGTTCCAGATCTCAACTGAAATGCTTTTAGTTTTTCCCCATTTAAGATGATATTTGTAGGTTTGTCATAGATGGCTTTTATTATGCTGAGGTAAGTTCCTTCAATCCCTAATTTTTCAAGGGCTTTTATCATGAATGGATGCTGGACTTTGTCAAGTACTTTCTCTCCATCTATTGATATGATCATGTGGTTTTTGTTTTTCTCTTTGTTGATGTGGTGTATTATGTTAATTGATTTCCAGTTGTTGAACCACCCTTGTGGCCCTGGAATAAATCCCACTTGGTCATGGTGAATGATACTTTTAATGCATCATTGGATTCGGTTTGCCAGCATTTTGTTTAAGATTTTTGCATCTGTGTTCATTAAGGATTTGGTCTATAGTTTTCTTTCTTGGTGCTGTCCTTATTTGCTTTTGGTATGAGTGTGATGTTTGCTTTGTAAAATGTGTTTGGCAGTTTTCCTTCTTTCTCAAATTTTTTTGAAAAGTAGTGCAGGCATTATTTTTAGTAGCGCAGGCATTATTTCTTCTTTGAATGTCTGGTAGAATTCATTTGTAAAGCGATCAGGTCCTGGACTCTTGTTTTTAGGTAGAGTTTTGATGACTGCTTCAATTCACTGCTTGTGATTGGTTTATTTAAATTCTCTATATCTTCTTTGTTTAATTTTGGGGAGTTTTATCTTTCTAAGAATCTGTCCATCTCATCCAGGTTGTTGTATTTATTTCCATATAGTTGTTCATAGCAATCTCTTGTTACCCTTTGGATTTCTTTTGTGTCTGTTGTAATTTCACCTCTTTCATTTGTGATTCTGTTTATTAGAATTTTCTCTCTGATCTTTCCTTTGTGAGCTTTGTAAGGGGCTTATCAATTTTGTCTATTTTTTCAAAGAACCAGCTTTTAGTTTTGTTAATCTTTTGGATAGTCTTTTTGGCTTCTAGATTATTTATTTCTTTTATTTTTGTTATTTCTTGTCTTCTGCTGGATTTTTAATTTTTCTGTTGCTCTTTTTCTAATTTTTCAAGTTGGTAGATTAGGTTGTTTTACAATTCCAAACTTTAAACTATACTACAAAGCCATAATAATTAAAACAGCATGATATTGGTACAACAACAGACAATCAGAGCAACGTAACAAATTGAATGCACTGAAATAAAATCACACATATATAGTCAACTAATCTTCAACAAGGGAGTGAAAACTTACATTGGAGAAAGGATAATGTCTTCAATAAATGGTGCTGGGAAAATTGGACTGACATGCAAAAAAATGGACCAAGAATACTCCCTTACTCCATGTAAAAAATCAACTCAAAATGGATAAGAGACTTAGAGGTCACACCTGAAACCATAGCATACATAGAGGAAAACTTGGGCAAAACGCTCCATGAATTACAGTTCAGAAATCCCTTTCTAGAAACATCTACAGAAGGCAAAAAAATGAAGGAAAACATAAACAGATGGGACTACATCAAACTAAAAAGCTTCTGTACAGCAAAAGAGACAAGGGAAAAAACTAAAAGATGCCCAACTGAATGGGAAAAATTTTTACCCTCCACATGAGTGACAAGGGTTTAATAACAAAGATCCACAAGGAACTCACACAACTAAACAAAAGCAAAACAAAAGGCCCAATCAAAAAATGGGGAGAAGAACTAAAAGGACACTTCTCCAAAGAGGAAATACAAATGGCCAAAAGGCACATGAACAATTGCTCAACGTCGTTAGTAATAAGGGAAATGAAAATCAAAACCACAATGAGATACCACCTTACACCAGTAAGAATAGCCCACATCCAGAGAACGGATAACAAGAATTGCTGGTGAGGATGTGGCGAGAAAGGAACACTACTACACTGCTGGTGGGAATGTAAACTAGTCCAACCAC
Source organism: Uropsilus gracilis (assembly GCA_004024945.1). Classification (NCBI taxonomy): domain Eukaryota; kingdom Metazoa; phylum Chordata; class Mammalia; order Eulipotyphla; family Talpidae; genus Uropsilus; species Uropsilus gracilis. Next base: position 157,693 of record PVHY01000220.1, read on the forward strand.
TATGGAAAGCTGTGTGGAGGACACTCAAGTTAATGAAAATGGAACTACCATTTGACCCAGCAATTGCTCTTTGGGAATCTACCCAAAAGAGACCTTAATGTGGGTACAAAGGGACACCTGTGCTCGTATATTTACTGCAGCACAATTTATAATTGCAAGGTCATGGAAGCAACCTAAATGTCCCCAAACAGATGACTGGATGAAAAAAATGTGGTACATATACACAATGGAATATTACTCATCAATTAAAAATGACAAATTTGACTATTTTATAACAACATGGATGTACTTAGAAGAAATCATATTAGCAGAAACAAGTCATAAAGAAAAAGACAGAAATCAAATGGCTTCATTAATACATGAGGTATAGTGAAAAAATAAACAAAAAACTTGAGGAAAAGTCAAACAAGCTAAGTACCAAACTGAAGTGCACACTTTGAGCAGGAGGGAAAGTGGGGGGAATGAGGGAAGGGTGGGGGGGTGTAAACCCCTGGGATTACAATGTGTGTAATTTATATATAAATAAAAAAGAGAAAGAAAGAAAATAATTAGGACCATGGTGGGGGGGGGGTTGAATTCATTTTAGCAAATGCAAAGTATACTGCTAGATTTCTTGTTAAGATAATGTTTAACTTTATAAAAATATTTCAAATGTGCTTTTAGAAATAGCTATATTTTTTCAAGGCTCACCCTTGTAAATAAGAGTGATTGTTTTCATGCACCCTTACCAGCGCTGGCAGATTTTGTTTTTCAATTTGTTTGCCATTTTGGTTTTATCTATTTTTTTGGTCATCACTCTGGGTATGAAATGGTATCTCATTGCTGATTTAATTTGCATTCTCTAATGATCTTTGATGCTGAGCATGCTTTCATATGTTTAGTTGTCATCTACATACATATTTCTTTTGCAAGTTTCTCTGCAAACCTTTTACCAGTTAAAAATTGGATATTCTTTTATGTTAAGTTTTAAGAATTCTGTGCCTGCTCAGATGCAAAGACTTTCTCCCAGAAAATGGACTGTCTTCCTTTTCTTTTGTTACAAATTCTTTTGTTGAATAAAAACTTACTTTCATAAAGGCCAATCTATCAGTTTTTCTTTTGTAGACCGGTTTTCATTATTATTATTATCAAAAATTTATCAATAATCTCAGAGTTACAATTTTCTCCTAAATTTTCTTATAAAAGTTTTATAGTTTTGAGTTTTGTATTAAAGAATATGACCTATTTTTATTTATTTTTGCATCATGTGTGAAATCTGTGATTTTCCTCTTTTCTTCTCTTTCCTTCCTTCATTTTCCCTTCCTTCCTCCTTTCCTCTTTATTTATTTTTTACAATATGTATTCACTTGTTTTAGTACCACTTTTAGAAAAGACTGTGGTTCTTTTGACCTTTGTACAAACCGACAAAGGTACAAATTTGTACCTTGTACCATTTGTACCTTTATTCAAAATCACTTTGCTATATAGTTTTTTGCATCTATTTCTAGGTCTTCTGATCTGTTCCACTTACCAGTTTATCTGTACTTGTGCGAACATCTTTGATTATCATGACTTTATGATAAAGGTGGTCAAATTCCCACTTACTGGTTCAGGATCAACTTTCCTGGTCTATCCCTCCAGATCTAACAGGTCTAACAGTGGGCAACAGTGCAGTTTGTCCGAGGCTTAACTACCTACCTTACTAAAGGGTGAGAGCAGAGATGTTGAGGGCTCCCTCCTTAATGAACTGGGTCTCCTTCCTTGCCGGATGACATTGTAATTTCCATCATGCTTGACTATCAGTAAAATACTGTCAAACATATTAAAAGTCAAGAAAAACCATAATCTAATGAAACAAAGCACACATCAGCACTAGACTTTAAATTAGCCTGATGCTATAACTATCAGAGATATTTTAAATTGTTAATTAATAAATAAAACTAATGAAAAAATAGACAGCATGAAGAAAAGGTGGGCAAGATAGGTATAGAGACAAAAATGCTAAGAATAATCAAAGGGAATGTTATAAGCAAAAATAAAAAGTATTAGTGGGAATTCCTTTGATATGCTCATCAGTAATCTGGATATAACAGAATCAATTGACTTAGGGGAAAGAAAAGTAGACATATCCTAAACTGAACACTCTGAATAAAAAAAAAAAAAAACTGAAAAAATCACAACATCAAGGACGGGAAGACATACCAAAGTGGGGAGGGGAGCACCATGGAAGATGGCAGTAGACTGTGGGTATTTTGATGGTGGGTGCACCATGGTAATGATACATGAAAAATGACCCACTATCCTCCAAATACAATCAGTAATGTAAATCAAGATTACCTCAAAAAAATAAAAAGAATAATTATCCCTAGTTACATCATAACCAAAGCTCAGGGAAGTGAAGAAAAAGAGAATATGTCTAAAGAAGTGAGAACTAAAAAAAAAAAAATAGCTTGCCAAAGTTGAAGATTTTCTTAATTTCCAGAAATTTGACTATATATCCAGAAATATTTACTTTCATGTTATTCTAGGTGGGATTCTGTTCATTGACCTGCTTATATATTTATGCTTTCAGAGCTTTATCACATTTGGCAAATGTTTAGCATTTTGTCAGATATTTTTGAACTTCAATTTAACTCTCTATTTCTGTTAAAATTCCTACTACATACAAGTCATTGGAATTCTTCCACAGTTTGTGTCAGCTCATTTTCCTTCAATTTGTTATCTCATTGTTTCCATATTGTAGAATTCATTTTAATCTGATTTTAGGATTAACAATTTTAATAGTATTGTTAACTCAATTCTTTTAATGTTAATTTTTGTTTTATTAATATTAGTTTCTAACTTTAGAATTTTATTTGGTTTCTTTCTTTTTCTTTTTCCTTTTTTGTAAGATAGTCTCTTTGTTCAGTCATTTTACCTTGATTTCTTTTTTTTCTTCTTTACTTCTTTGAACATATTTTTAAAATCTACATTAAAAAAGACTTTTGGGGATCATAAACTCAGTTTTCATTGAATGCTTTTGTTTGTATAATGATATTTGTAATCCATTCCCATTTCTTTGTATGGTTAATGATTTCATTGTCCGCTGCATATTGTGGTTATATGCTTGAAGGTCTACAAGTTTGTTATGTTGTTTTAAAGAATATGTCAGTCCTTGTTGGCAGGCACTTAAGACACTTGTGATTGGTGTAGTATCTCAGCTTTGGTAGGCACGGCTTTATATCTTTTGGTCTGGCTCTGAAATACCAAGAGTGTTCTGCATACTCTCCTATCTGGACACTTTCAAATTCCAACCATTGTAATTTCTGATCATCACTTTCTTTCTTTGTGTATCTTGGTCTAATCTCTGACTCTAAGATTTGAATTTAGCTTGTCTTGGCTGGAAATCAAGAATTTCAGTGAGGTATTAAAACAATCTATCTATTCTAGATGAATCAGTAAACCCGAAGTGTTCCTTAGTACTATTCTTGCTCCAAGAATGCTTCATCATTGACTTTCTGTATTTTTTGTTAGTTTGTTTTTACCATTCTCTACTCCATGATGTCATTGTAAGGAAAGGTTCAGTTAGCTTTCTTTACTGAGGTTGGACATTACCTTATAGTGATGTGGACATAGTTTCTAGGGCCCACTCTCTTGTCAGTGCCATTATTTTATGGCTACCAAGTTCCTCAGACCTTAATCTTAGCTCCTTAACACTGCCCAATGACAAGGACTCTAATAGCTTACTCTAATCAGAACATGTCCTAATGCCAGAAACTGAGAGATTGTACATCATTTCTTTTTTATGAAAATCTTCTTTTCCCACTTCCTTTCATTCTTCCCTTTGATTTTTTGTTTCTTTGCTTTTCTTTTTGTCTTGTTTTCATGGGAAGTTCAATGTAACCTACTTAAGAGAAAAACAAGGATGGTTTCTAGAATTATTAACTTTAAATAACTGTGAACAGACAGATTAAATAAATGACTTGCTAAATTGCATTGTATAACTCCTAGTAATTGAGAGACATCATAGAAAAAATTAATGTGAGCTAGGTTTCTTGAGAAACATTATAGATGGGGCATACATACCTAAGCAAGTGATATTCTCAATAAAAATGGAGAAAAATGAATAATTTATTTTTTTAATTGAGCATTGGAAGGAGATATTTGTGTCTATGTCTTTTGGGAGTTGGGACGTAACTGTTACCAAATAGATGTCTTTGGCAAATCAAAGAAAGGGAAAATCCAATCAAAAATTGAAAGAAGTTTACAAGGATAAAATGCCTGGGCAAGTATACCCAGAATAGATATATCTTTGCCCAATGTTAGCTATGATTATAAGTTAATAAAGAACCTTTGTGGGATATTAAGTAGTGAAATAAAATGATAGAGGCCACTTAAATAATATTTTCAATAGTGATTGAGTGTATAAAAACATATTTTTGAAGTATAGAATAATGTATATTTGCTGCCAAAGACAGCAACAATAGGAATGAGAAAAATATTGCTATTGCTCATTCATACAGAGAAAGCTAAGGTTAAAATTTGTATATTCATATTTTAAAGAGGTTTCCAGTTTTCTAAAAGAATTTTCATATTTTTCGAGGAAATTCATATACTGCTCTACATTTTTTCTGGAAAATTGTATTAATAAACTACAGAAAATGTTCTTAAAGTGGTAACATTGAAATCAGTTTTAAAAAATTACATAGATTACATGTAATTATAGTGGATTTATCTTGCATTGTGCTATTGCAGCACTATTTATAATAGTCAAGATATGACAACATAAATGTCCTAAGACAAATGAATGAATATATGTTATCTATATATAAGCATATATAGATACATAAACATAATACTCAATAATCATAAAGGTTAAAGTCATTCATTTGTAGCAACATGGATGGAGTTGGAAGGATTAAACTAAGCCAAATAAATCAGAAGGAAAAAGGTAAATGCTTCATAGTTTCAGTATGTAGAACATGGAAGAACCAAACTAAAGGTTAAAACAAACCTTGAATAGATCATAGATCTAAGGTATCCAGAAAGTCAGTGAAATGGGGAGGAAGAAAAAGAGGTATGAAAACAGGAGTGGGGAGAGTATATTGGAATATGACTAAGGTTACTATGGGGGACATGATGGGGATACAATATGAGCAAAGTGGGAAGATGTTCTAATGAAGGGTTACTGGGGTCTTGATGGTGCTTGTGATATAATTATAGAGGTGTGAACTGATACCTCTGAGACATATACTGTTATATAAACTAATATTACCTCAATAAATGTAACTTAAAATACATGCATGCTAGGGATTAGTACAGTGTTAATTGGAAACTTTAAATTTAGTCCATTTTAACATTTTTACAAAAAGGAGGACAATATATTGTTGCAGTGATTAGATGTATCTATCTTTTATCTCTTAATGATTTGCATCATTGCCCAAGATGTTCATTAACATACATATGTTTTTATGAAAAATATATTTTAACAAAATCAAAGCCAACATGATAATAAAAGGAGCAAAACTGCTAGACCAGTTATGTTATTCATTGTCTTGAATAAAGAAATAATCTAGAATAGAAAGGAAGTTAATAGCACAGGAAACTCTTGTACAGGGTCATTTAATGTTTTGCAATAAGAAGAGATGTGGCAGAATCACATAACAAACTAGCCAGTTTAAACACACTCAAAGAAATAGCTAAAAATAGAATATATAAAGATGGCATTTCTTCAATTATTTAAATATATATGTCTAAAACTCTAAGAGTTTTTTTCATATAATGGAATAAATACTTTTAAAGATATTCTAAGTAACTCCAATTCTTTTTTTTAGTACTTTCTAGTGTGTTAATTAAAAACAATTAAAATACCTTTTTATATCATTTTAGTTTTCTCTTGGAATAGCTGCTAATTCATATAATGTGGAAACACTTCTTTAAATTTTTTTCATGGGAAAAATGGATGACTGCATCTTGACAATAAAGTTGGATCACTCTCTAACTGCATCACAGAAATACATGCAAAATAAATTAAAGACTTAGTCTTTAAGCAATGAAATCTTTATCTTTAAGCTATGAAAATAAGAAGAAACCAAATTAATTATAATTCATGACATGATGATAGAAACATCTTTGGGGATACCATCCCAATTGAAAGAAGGAAAATAAACAATAATGAAATTAAATAAGACTACACCAAATTTAAACGACTTTAGAAAGCTAAATAAAATTTTAGCAGATTAAAACAACAGCCTACTAAGCAGAAGATATTTACACATCACACAACTAACAAAAGGTTAAATCCAAGAGCTTAGAAGAACTTTTTCAATTTAACAACAAAGAAAAACAACAAATTTTAGGAAAAAATGGGTAACAGATCTTAATAGATATGTTTCCAAAGTGTGTGTGTGTGTGTGTGTATGTGTGTGTGTATAACCAACAAACATAAGAAAAAATGTTCATAGTCATTTTTAATAAATGGAATATGAATTAAAACCACAGTTGTCACAGTTGAGGATTGGTGTATATATATATATATTAAAAAACTCCCTTATAAATGCTTGCAAACATGTGGACAAATAGCACTTGCACATTAATACTGGAACTATAAATCCTGGAAATTAAAGTATTTCTGGAAAATTCTAGTCATTCTGGAAAAATGGTCTGCATCTTCCTTAAAAAACTGACATTTGGAAATTATGATCCAGCAATCCCACTTCTAGGTGCTTGAAGAATACAAAGCCATCACCTAAAAATACTGTATGTTCTATACTATATGCTCAGTTTGGAAAATTCTCAACCTTACCCAAACAAAAAAACAAGTTACCCTGATTTATGCAAAATATTATTTTCACAGAATGTGAATAGGGATGAATGAAAAATACAGTCATTTTGCAAATAACTTTCTTTATGAGGGACTCTTAAAATTTCACAGATGAATTTTCCATAATACTAATCAAATATTTGCAAGCTACTTGAATGAATGGCTAACCTAAATGTAAACAAAGTATAAATGAACAAACACCATGGAACAGCTCTGAGGTGACTTAAAATCAAGTTAAGTTTATATTTTAAAGCGATTATCTTTAGTTCCACTTGTCTGTGCAAGTTTGTTTTCCCCTCTCTGTTAACCTTTTAATAATGCTTAAAGTAGATTTATTTACTAGTTCCCAGGATTTGTCATTGATTGCATTTCCCTCTCTTCGCCTAGCCGTGTTCATATTTTAAGATGTAAGACCGAATAGGCACACATATGTATACACATGATCATGTTTTCAGGATAGTGTCAAGTTCAATATCTAGCTTTGTGTATGTTTTTGTATAATCCAACCATAATACCAAAGAAAATTTTCCTGGAAAGGATCCATTTGATCCATTAGTATTTTTTAAAAATAGCAGCTTTCACTATGAGCCAAAGAGGATATCTTTAAAAAGGCATCCAAACTAAGCATAACTGACCTATAAAAATATCTTCTTGCATGATTAAAATAAGTGATTGGAAAATTCTGGACATGCATATTAACAATATGAACTAGAACTCTCATCATTAGTTTTAGTCTATTGCTCTAGTTATAATAGGAATTGGCAAATTATAGCTCACAGTCCAAGTCTGGGGATTAGACTTTCTATAAACTTCACTGGAACATAGCCAACCACATTCATCTGTATTTTTGTCTATGGCTAATTTTGTGCAACAAAGTAGAGCTGAGTGATTGTAACAGAGATATATAGGCTACAAAGCCTAAAATATCCATTCTCTGACATATAATGAAAAAAGTTTCCAACTTCTGGCATGTTACTAGTCTAACAGGAATGTAAAGAGAATGGCTCAAATACGTCACTAAGTTTAAGATTTGTTTCATTTGACTGAATGAGTCTGTTTTTACAATTTTTGGTTATATCTTCATTAGTTTCATTTGTGCACCTTCATGTTAAGAGTCCTTGTTTATTTGGTTAATATTTTTATTTTGGTAACTGATTTACAAAAAATATGTATAATTCATAAATACAGGTTCCCACCTGTTTGGATGTTTTATATCATCACAAACGCACCACCAATGCATCAGCCATCTTCCAGCATAATTCATTTCCCCCTCTCCAATTTCTTCTCTAACTTTCCCTTCTGTCCTGTGGTGACCTTGGTTTTACAATTAGTTTTTCTTTCAGCTTTCCACAATCTATAACTTTTATCTTATAAATACTCATCTCTCTTGTTTATCTTACCTACTTTAGTCATCTGTCCTTCAGAGATATATCAGTATTTAATGAGCTTGTATGTGTGATCTGTTCACATACATGATTTAGTAGGTAAAAATTCAGTTTAAAATTGAAAACTAAATGAAGGAATCATTAATATAATTTATAGTTTAGAGGACAAATAATTAAGAGTAAAGAATTATTTTATTATAAATGGAAAAAAATACTGAGAACTTTCTGTACTTTATATTTGGATGTGACTGTCATATTAACTCCCATTTTATTCTCACAATGGTTTTTAACACCAGACTGTGTAGCAACACTACCAGATAGATCAATTGTGAAAAATCACATTCCCATTTCCAACATATTACTTCAATATTGGTATTTTTATATTTTCTCCAACTGACTAGAAGTAGAAGAGAATGCAATAAACCTATGATTAATCAAACCAAGCAAAATATGACCAATAGTCAATATAACAGTAATCTTACAGTTCAAAAAAATTATGTTGACAAAGTTATGGATACTTTTTGCAAGATATTTTATTATCAAAATGCCACTACTGCTTTTTTTTCCATCTGTGATGTTTCAAGCAATTTATGGCACTAAAAATTATAATATGTACCCTTGTATTTCAAGGCAATATATGGACATTTGCATCCCTTTAGTTTAGGTATAAGTCAATTTAAAATTTATCAACCATGATGTTATATAATCTAACAAATGCTAAAGTCACATTATGCTAAAACATGGCATATTATATGATATATTTATGTAGTGCACAAGTACTATCTCAAGTTCAAGAATTATTGTTGCCTCCATGAAGAAAAACTGTCTTGCAAATTAAAAGAACAAGTTCTTAGTGGATGAAATAATATAAAATCAAAGGAAATGGATCTTGTATTGAAGAAGAATGGGATGGCAGTTATTGATTTTGAATTTAAATCAACAAAACTAACGAATGTGAAGAACAAAGACTGACAAAAATAGATTCAGTTTGGTTAGCAGTGTTAGATATATAATCTTCTTGTCTGTGATAAAAAAAAAAGGGGGGGAGTGGTACTGAAAACTATTATAATAACTAATGACTTTTAAAATTTAAATTGAGTAAAATGGATAAATTTACAGATGTAAGAGTTTCAGGAAGAAAATAAAAACTGTAAAACTAAATATAATCCTACTGAGGCACATGATAATCAAATTAATGAAAAGGAGAGTTAAAGCACTCTGGTTTAAAAATCAAAATATCCAGAAAAAAATTAATATATAACCTATAAGTGAGCATTTAATACTATTATTTTATTCAGAAGTTGTATCACCTTTTGATAATCCCAAAATAGATTTTTTTTAAAACCTTCCTTAATTAGGAGTCTTAGATCTTTACCTTTTTAGAGATTATCACGTAATTATGTACAAGTAGAAGATGCCAAGACATAGTTGAATGTGTAATAGGTTTACTGGAGAAAAATCTATGAACTACAAAGTTGGAGGGAGTGGATAAAGATCTATATGGGGTCATTGGATCTAGAGTCTTCAGACCAGATGTAAGATTTACATCTTTGAAAGGAAACAAACAAAGATGATTGAGGAGAACAGCAGAAAATATTGAAAACTGTTACTCCTGCCATACTCAATCATAGTCTTGGATTGACCTCTGGGTTGTGTGGCCTCAGCATGTGTTCAGTCACAAATCTGAAGGTGTAGTACTGGGAAGCTGTCAGTCAACAATCCTCCCCACAGCAGGTCGCTTTGGAGGGAGAGCTCAGCATTATAACTCCATGACCACAGCACTGTATTCCTTTCAAATTCAAGCATGTTGATTAAGAAATATTAGCATTCTAGAATATGTCACATATCAATCATTAAAATGCACCTCCATTGATTTGAGTTTTCAGACATCTCTATCATGAAGTTCTTAGGTAAGACAAAGGACCAAAGGAATAGGAAATGGCTATTAATAAAACTAAACTGGAACATTTATAGGCAATCAGCTATCATTTAACAAGTACCTTACTAAAAAAAAAAAAAAAAAACTGTAGAGCGACAAATGAAACCCACAGAAAAGGTTTTAAGATTATCTCTTAAGTCTATTATTTGCCTGTACTACCTTTGAACTCCTATTTAGTTGTGATTTTTTAATTTTTGGCCATAACTATAATTGTGCTTATGTTTTTTTATTTATTTTTTTTGTTTGTTTGTTTTTACAACAAAATGGAACAAGACTTAAGCTGCATTTCTGGAATGATTATGTACAGTAGAATATATCAGCAAAAGACTTTTTCACCAGTGATATGTGTATATTCATTTTAAATATAATATAAATAAAAATAAAACATAATAAAACAAAATATAATATAAAATAAATGCTATAGAAAATTTATTTAAGAATAATATATTGAATTCAAAGACATAATATTGCTAAATAAAAAGTAGATATAGGGTAAGAAATTCTTTTCTCTTTTTTTCTTGAACTACCCACTAATATAGGAAGCCTCATATGATATCCCTGAATGTGCCATAGATGTTTCAAATTTAACATGTTTGAACTAAACATTTACTTGTTTTTCCCATCACCAAGTATGTTCCTTCCTTAGTTATCCTATTCTCACTAAATGATACACTAACACCTTTGGTTGTTCCAAGCAGAATTCTGATTTATTCTGATGCCAAAACTCACTTCTCAATGTTTAATCTTATATAATGCCCAAATATTCCTATTCCTCTCATCATCCCATTTTCACAGTCATCAATTAGTCCATTTTAATATTTTCATTTACTTGCACCACTGCAATTGACCAATAATGCTGTTTTCTGAATCGATTCATCATGTGGGTTAATTATTTAAAAACATAAATCAGATTATATATCTTCCAAGCTAAAAATTTCAAAAAGTTTCCAGTATTAATTCAAATATAATATAAACTCCTTATCATGGTCTCTATGGCTGTATGTCTCTGGTCTTTGCCTCCCTCGCTTATCATTATAAGTATGAATCACTAACCCACCAACACAGACCAGTTTTTTTTTGTTGTTCTTTTAACATAATACATTTATTTCACCTTAATTCCATGGAATATACTGTTTCTTGGATTGTTTTATTTCTCTTAGATTTCTGCATAGGCCTTTCCTTTTTTCAGTCTCATTTAAAACACTGTGCCCCCAAAATCATCTCCCCTAAAGTAACCCTTCTTACCAAAACAATTTGTAACACATTACCTTATGTTCATAATTTCTTCATTATTAGACCAACATAATTTACTTATATATTTAAGCACCCCTATCATAAAATGTTTAGGTGAGGGGAAAAGAAATAGAATATAGCTATAAATGGCTGCAAAATGGTACATTTTTAGTTATTCATTTATTTACTTGTTGCCTATTTTTCTTTCTCTGTCTTTTGCCGTAAAATATCACACAGGAGGGAAATGATCTTGCTCTTTTGATCACTGTTATGTCTCAGATATAGAATGGAGTTTGTATTATATGTATCACTCAATGACTATTAGTCAAGTGAATAAATACTAAATAAATGAAAACAAAACATATGTTATACTAATTTGAGTGCTTGGAGGACATCTCAAGGTTTACACAATAGTGGTTTTAAAACCTCACTCGATTTTATCTTTCTGGACCCTTGTATTTGGGGAGGGGATATTGTTTTGTATGATAGCAAACAATGGTGATTGTTACAGTTTTAGGGGTTCAGGCTTAATTAAGACTGAGATACACATAACTATTCAAACTTAGAATAATCCTTCATATTGCCTGCAAACCATGCAAAATCATATGATGAATAACAGTCAGTTGATTAAGGATGATAAAATTTAGAGAAGACCCAAACTCTTGTGCTTGGTCCAAACTGAAAACGAGTTCTTTACACGGACATCCAGTTGCTTTGTCACAGTCCAAATATTATCATTGAGAAAGTTTGACATTGTACCTTCTCCAAGACTCATTCCCAACCAACCATTCTCACATTTAAAAATTAAATATGCTTTACACTCATCACAGTAGATGCCAGGACCTATGTAGGAAAAGAAAAAAAACAAAAACAAAAACAAAAACAACAAAAAAAAAAAAACACTGCTTCTTCTGACCAAGATAAAACGAAGTCAACTGCTGGAAATTCAGTCAGGTTAGTTAGTGCTGGGTTGGTCAGTTCTACCATATCTTCAAGTTAGTGATGCAGAGGTCTGCAAACAGTGTTTTACAGATTTGGAAGCTCTCATCATTTAGAACTCAATTTTACTCCTTCTAAAGCAGTGAAAAACTAATGAACAAGGAGCATGGAGCTAAAGTTCAAGTTCTTCTAATTTCTGTGTATTACCAGTGCTTTCAAACAAAAGGTTTGTCATAATCTTTTTTTTTTAAAGTCATTATTTTGTGAATCATAGAACAGCATCACAGATTTCCAGATTATTTTCCTTTTGAATATTTATCATTAAGTGTGTGCTGAATTTGTCAAATTTTTTCTTCATCTATTCTCGCAGTCATGCTGTTTTAGCTTTTATCCTAACGTCATAAACTCGTAGATAAATATATTTTCAGGCAATGCACCGTGCGTGTTTGCAATACTAGAATAAATTCCACCTGGAAATAGTGTATAATCCTTTTATATGTCCTTGAATTTTCTTTCCTGCTATGGCATCAATATTCATGAGATAATTGTAGGTTACATTTCATGTGTTGTCTAATTTTGCTGTCATAATATTACTCATATAGCATACTCATATACATACTCATGCACCCAATACTCATATAGTATATGGAAAGTTTTTCCTCTATATTTTTGTAAATTTGCTAAGAAATGGTGTAATTCTTTGAATATCATGAAAATTTTATCAATGAGACTGTCTAAACCTGGGAAAATTCTTTTATTGTTAATTTACTCTCACTATTTATAAATCAATTCAGTTTTTCTGTTATGTCTGAGTCAGTTTTGCTAGCTTAATATTTTTCTATGATTTAACAACATGCCTCATCTACTATAGCTAATTAATTTTTGCCCATATTATTAAATTAAAATTATATTCATTTGTTAAAGTTTGTAGAACTGATGATTCTTTTATGATTTTTGTACTTTTACTTTTCTCTTAGTTTATCCTGATTAGTCTAAAGATTTATTAATTATGCTAATATTTTCACTAACCAATTTTTATCCTGAATAATATTTCCATCATGTTCTATTCAATAATTATATTGATTAACTTTGTAAATTTATTATTTTCCAAATTTATCACTTCCTTGCAGTTTAGTTTATTCACTTCTTTACAATGCCTTAAGAGAATTTCCAGTCATCAAAATTTTTATCTTGATACAGACCATAAAGTTCTTATTAAGTAATGTCTTCTTGTTAACTTCTTCATTTTATATGTTATATCTTAATTTTCATTAATCTCATAGCCCTTTCTAACTTTTCTCATGATTCTTTCTTTCCTCCATTTTAAGTGCATCTTTACAATTAAATATAATTTAAAACTTTCCATTTCACTTTTTTTCTAACAGTAAATTCTCTATATAATTCTATATAATTTGAATAGCGTGCTTTATATAATTTTAATCACTTTCAAAAAATGAGGATTGCTGTATGTCCTCTCATATGATCAATAATAAAAAAAAGTCACTCCACAAACACTTGAAAAGAATGGATGTTTCTTTGCTTCAAGGTGATGTATTCTACAAATATGTTAGGTCTAATTGGTTTATAGTACTACTTGACTTTTGTTTTCTTGTCAATATTATAACTATTTGCTCTATTATTAATGTGGGATATTGAAGTTTTTAACACAATTGTCAAATAATATTTTCTTTCTTCAGTTTTGTCAAATTTTGCAATGTTTTAGATCCAAAAATGTTTATGACTTGCATGTAAGACTGAAGGATTAATCCTTTAACAATAATAAATGTCATTTTCCTGTTTAATGTTTGTTTTAGAATATACCATGTTTCATATTAGTATATGACTCTTTGGCTTTCTTATGGTTGCTATTTTTGTGATATCTTTAAAGTTTATATGTCAGCAATCACAAAAGTTTTATTATTCTATATAATGTTCTGTCTTTGAAAGTAAAGGATAACACATTGTATTTATAGTTTATTATATCAACTTTTCTATATAGAATTTCTGGATATTTTCATTTGTTCCTGTAGATTGAAGTTACCATCTGGCGCATTTTCCTTACTCTTTCACAGTTTGCCCTCAACCACCTCTTTTGTGCTTTTATTAGCAAATATATTGCATAAATGTTATAGGCCTGGCAAGAAAAATATTTACATATTGTCTGACACAATTGCTTTATAAAATTGTTAACAAGAAGAAAAAAGAAAAACATCATTTATGCAGTGCTCTATAATTACATAGTTTCCTTAACAGGTGCTGGTCTTTCTTTTTGGTTTCTTTTTTGTTCTAATGCATATCGTTATTGGAGACTATTTTTTAAAACCTTAAGGTTTTATTTTAACATTTACTAAGTCAATAGCTTTATTAATTTATAAATTTTAACATATACTTTTAATTGATAATTTTGTAATTTATTAAATTACCAGGTTGGTCTGCTATTTTCAAAGTCCTTCAGTTTTTATATGGGAATATTCTTTTTCACTTTAATTTTTGAAAGCTATGTTTGCTATATATATAGAAATTTCACCTTAACTGTTATGAATAGTACTGCAATGAATATAAGTTTGCTAACAGTCCTCAAGATCTGATTTCAGTTGTTTTGTATATAAACCAAGAAATAGGATTGCTGAATTAGATGTTGATTTTAATTTCAGTTTTTCCAAATTTTTCATTGAGACTGCACTGTTTTTCTCCCTCATCTATAATGCATAATTTGTCTAAGTTTTCCACCTTTTGTCAATATGATTATTATTATTATTGTTGTTATTATTATTATTATTAACAGCAGTGATTTCTGACAGGTATGAATTAACAACACCTAATGGTTTTGATTTGCATTTCACTATTGATTAAATTATTTTGTCATAAACCCATTCACTATTTGTATATCTTCCTTGTATAATTATCTACTCAAGAACTTAGTCCATTTTTAATTGAGTTACAAGATATTTTGTTATTGAATTTCATGAATTGCTTCCATATTTTGATAAGTCTCTTATTGAATATATGACTTGCATATAATTTCTCCCATTCTATTCTTTACTGTTTAACTCAGTAGAAAGAGAATGCATTTCTATTTTTGTTTCACTTGATGTCTTTATAAATGTTTTATAGTTTTCAGTATTAAATGTTTCAATTACTTTATTTAATTTGTTAATTAGAATAGTCTTTTTGTTACTATCGTAAATGAGATCAGTAGTCAAAAGTTACCAACAAAGATGAACTTACAATAGATGATTACATTAGAGAATTCTACCAAGCACTGAAGAATTAATGTCAATCCTTCTGAAATTCTTTCAAAAAATTTAATAGGAAAACACTTCAAAATTAATTTTGTGAAGCCAAATTTAAACTGATACCATGTGAAATGATATTTCAATTTAAGGAAATTGTAGAACTACCAAGATTATATGAAGGAAAGGTAGAGAATGATGAGATAGAACAATCCCTTCAAATGGTTTGAAGAAAAGAAGTAACTAATTTATAGTTAATGGCTATTTTCCCTAGTTTAAAGACCATGTATAACTAACTTAAGATTCAGAAACTTACTCTAACTATAAAGCTGTGATTTTTGAACTATGTTACCTGGAATACTAGTTATGGGATGTTTGCAAATGTTGCATGAAATGTTTCTATTTTACCATGTGTGTAAAATGAGGCTAAATCTACAATTCCCTTCATCAATCTATATAGTTTTTTTCTTTATAATAAGGAAGTTTAACTTATCAAGACCATCTCTATTATGTGGGGCATATATGCTTGAATATATGACTCTCAGCAGTTTCCATGACATACAACTTTAAAGAAAGTTTAATCTGAAGAATATAAAACAATAAAAAGGAAAAAAACAACAGTTATGTTTTTGCACACTAACAAACTATCTGAAAAGAAACGCGAAAAATTCTCAAAAATTTGTATGTTTAACATGCATTCTTTTTTTTGTTTTATTTAAATGGTTACAAGAGCAGTGATAGTAAAAATCCTCATTACTAGTATTAAAAAGAATGCTCATAATATTTCACTAAACTTTTACTATTGATTTTTAAAACTTTATTAATTAATTTGCATACCATACCAGATAATCTCCACATAAAGTATACAACTTAATTTCTTTTAGTATATTAAAAATTTTATGCAAATATCACCACAATCAATTTTAGAACATTTTATCACCTTAAAAATAACCTCAATACCCACTAGCTATTATCTCATTACCCTCAACCCTTAATCCTTGTCATGAAAAACCTCAAATCTATTTTTTTGTCTCTATACATTTTTCTCTATGCTGAAATTTTAAACAAGTATAATCATATGCATTGGTATTTTGTGTCTATTACTTCATTCAGCAAAATATTTCCATGGTTCATCTACTGTAAAATTTATTAAAATTTCATTATTTCTATGCCTCAATAAATTTAATATATATGAACATATCAAAATTTTGATATATGCATCAATTAATGGACATTTATTATTACATGGATTTAATTTGTGATTGTATTAAACAACATTTTTCAGAGAAACAAAACCAAGCTGATGTGTTTATGTGTGTTTTTATGTATGGACAAAGAGGGTTATTTTAAACAACTGATCCTGAGATTTGAAAGCTGGTGAGTTTAACTCTTTAGTGAGCAGAAAGGTTGAATACTCTAGATCATCAATTGTACAATTTCACTTTGAAAACTAGTGTTAAGAGAGGCTGGAATGCTAGTGGTGGAGAATAACAAATGTCAGGTCTTACTTTCAAGTCTTTTATCTATTTTGAGTTAGTTTTTATTAGTGTAAGTTGACTTGATAGTCATTTAATTTTATTATTTCTCATGTGGATGCCCACTTATCACAACACCCTTTTTCAAAGTACTTTACTTTTGCAATGTATACTCTGGATCCTTTGTCATATAGTAAAACCATGCATATAAGTTTATAAGAACAAAACCATGCATATAAGTACCCCAGTACCATAATATTTGATTATTGTAACTTTGTAACATATTTTTTCTTTTTTCTTTCTTTTTTTTTAATCTCAATCGCTTAGTTACACTGGTCATATGAATTGTCTTAATGCTTATTTTACTTCTTTGAATAATGTCAGGCAATTTCACTGAAACTGCTTGTTCTAGGGGAAGATCAGTTTAATTCTTCCAATTCAGGAGTAGTGAATAACTTTCCATTTCTTTGTGTCTTCTATCTCTTTTCTCAATGTTTTGTAATTGCATTTGTGTAGATCCTTCATCCAAATATTTATTCATATGTAGTTAATTATTTTTAAATTCATAGTATTTAGGATTGTTCATACAATTCCTTCCTCTTCTAATTCATTGTGTGCATATAGCAAGGCAATTTGTTTTTGAATACTGATCTTGTAACTCACCACTTTTATGAGTTGATGTAATGTATTAATTAGTTTTTAGTGAAAGCTTTGACATTCTTTATGTATATTATCATGTCATCTCCAAATAATGAAAACTTCACTCTGTTTCCAATATGAATTCTTTTTACAACTTTCTCTTGACTACTCTGGCAAGGATACTTTGTCAGTAGTGATAAAAAGGAGATATCCTTGTCTGTACCAGATCTTAGTAGAATAGCTTTCAGTTTTTAAACATTAAGAATTGTGTTTGCTGTAGGTTTATTATTTACAAACTTTATCAAATTGAGGTATATCCAATATTACCACCAGCTTTTTCAGGGTATTGATCATACTTGGATGTCAACTTTTATCAAATGCTTATTTATCATCTATTGACATGAGTGTAGGTCTTTCTCATGCCTTTAATTTAAAAAAAATATTGATTACATATATATACTTATGCATATATATTTCATTATGCCTTTTATTGATGTGGTGAATTGATTGATTTTTTTGGAGGTTAAACCATTCTTGTATCCCTAACAAATTTGAATTAGTCATGTTATGTAAAACTTTTAATATATTAATGAGTTTTGTTTGTTAATATTATGCTCAGGAATTTTTTGTATATGTTATTGAGGGAAATTGATTTAGTATTTTTCTTTAATTGGGTATTTATCTAGTTTTGATATTTTTGTAATACCATGCTTAATAACTGCCTTTGACAACATTCTGTCATCTCATTTTTTTGGAAAAAATTGATCAGTATAGGTATTATTTCATATTTGAAGGTTTGATAAAACTCATTTATAAACCTTCTAGTCCTGGACTTTTGCCTTTTGTGAGACTTTTGAATACCATTTCAATTTTTTTGTTTGTAATTATGAGGTTCAGGTTTTCTATTTCCTCATGATTAACTCAAAGTAGTATTCCTAATAATTTGTGTGTCTCTTCTGGATTATGCAAAATTTTGGTATCTAAAGGTTCATAATAATCTCATAATTCTTAGAGTTTTGAGATGTATTTACTTCAGCTTTCTTGCTTTTTTTGTGAGACTAAGTATAGATTTTTATTTATTTTAAGAATACGTTTCTGGTTTCAATAATCCTGTGAACAATATTTTTGACTTCTATTTCATTTGTATCTGCTCGAATTATACTGTCCTTCCTCTTACAGATTTAGCTTTATTTTGCTTGTTCTGGTTTTTTTAGTTCCTTGATGTGAGAGTTAAGATTATTTATTTGAATGTTTTCTTGTTTCTTCATGTGGGCCTGAACTGATTATACTTCCTTGTTATTACTTTTTTTGTTGTATCCCATAAATCCTGAAAAGTTGAGTCCTTTCAATGTTTGTCTCTAGATATGTTTTAATTCCATCTTTGATTTTATTATTAACACTACAGTCATTCAGTAGTGTGTGGTACAGTCTCTACATATTCAGTTTTTTCTGTTTTTTTTTGTGTACTTTTATTCTAGTTTTATAGATTTATAGTCATAAAACATGATTGGTATATCTCAATCTTCATTAGTTATTGACACTTGTCTTGTGATACAATATTGGTAAATCTTAGGAAATGTTTCATATATACTTGATAAATATGGATAGGTGTGCTGTGCCCCATAAATATCTAGTGAGTCCATATGGTCTAATTCTTTAAGACTATTGTTTCATTGTTTATCTTCTTTATGGTTGATTTGTCCACATGAGAAAGTAAGGTGTTGAATTCCTGCCAAGAATGTGTTTTTCTTAATGTCTGTTTTCGAATTTGTAATTTTCTTACATATTTTGATGTTCCTTCACTTGATGCATTCATAATGATGAATTTTATTTATTCTTAAAGTATTTTTCCATTACCCATGATGTGATTTTCATTCCAATCTACTGTCATTTTTTTTGCTAGAAATCATTTTATCAAATATAAGTATGGTTATACATGTTTCCTTTGTGCTCCATTTCCTTGTAGGATTAACTTTGCAATCCTT
This sequence comes from Uropsilus gracilis, assembly GCA_004024945.1. NCBI lineage: Eukaryota > Metazoa > Chordata > Mammalia > Eulipotyphla > Talpidae > Uropsilus > Uropsilus gracilis. Next base: position 177,302 of record PVHY01000220.1, read on the forward strand.
TACTCTAACGCTATATTTATATTTGGAGCGTTGGTGAATTTCCTGGGAAACAAATAGATTTTTTAAGTGAGATTGATTTGTTTCTTTTAGACTAATAATTAATCTATGATACACATCTTATAATGTATACTATATACTGGAATATACTCAATTATACAAAGAAATGAATTCTTATTATTTGTAAAACCATAGATTGAATTGGATGTGATTATGTTAGACAAAATAAATCAAAAGAAAAAGAAAAATGCCGCATGATTTAACTGATATGTGAAATATAAAGACACTAAAAAGTCAGACAAAACCAAATGAAAATAACAAACCCTAGAATTCTGACTATGAAATGGAAATTACTAGTAGGGACCATTAAGAGTAGAAAGAAAAGGTGGGAGTGTGAGTCAGACTACAGTATGGGGTTGGGTGTGACTTATTGGTTGGTATTGTGTGCTAAAATAGATCTTAAAGAGTGGGATCCTATATTTCTATATCATATACATTAGCTAAACCAATATTACATCAATAAAAACAATATTACATCAATAAAAATCAAATAATTTTAAGGAGAATATTAGTAAAAATGAAGCATATCCTGAAAAATATAGAAAAGAATATTTGGTAATTTTCATAAAGCATGCCTGAAAAAATCCTTCATAACCTAGCAATCAAAGAAAGCTAATTCTCTGAAGGATAAAACCTCCACACTTATTTGCAGGTGGCAAGATTAGACACACAGAAAATCTAAAATAAAGCAGAAGATATAGACTTGGTAGGCGAATTAATAAGATCCTTAAGAGTAATGTTTATATATAAGCAAAAAACAAATAGGTTATAAAATTTAAGTGACAAGACAATTATGATGGCATGAAAATTTCAAGTGCTAGAAATATAATAAAAGTTACAAGACCTCTACTTTAAAACTTCAAATTTTATTAAGAGAAATTGAGGAAAATGTAAATAGCCAGCTGAAAGTACCAATGAGAAAATGGAAGACTCACTACTTTACAGAGGTTACTTCTCCCTGAATGAATACACAGATTCATTAAAACTCTATAGGGGTGAAAAACTAATTTAGTTAGCCATTCTAAAATCAATATGAAAGGTAAAATGTCATGATTAACCAATTCAATTATAAAAAATGTGAGACACTTTTCTCTTCAGATATCAATAATTACTGTTGGGGCCATTGTAATTAAATAATGTGTGTTGGCAGAAGGAAAGGTGAATAGAAGAGTGGAATAGAATCAAAAGCTTAGAAAGGATTCAAGCATCTGATTTTAATACACTTTTCACAGTAGTATAATATAAAAAATATGTCTTTAAAAAGTAATGTGAGTTCATTTGTTAGTCATACTAAAGGACATTAAAAGATGGGAAAGATGTAAAATATGCTATTTGTATATTTTATTAATGATTCATGCTGTAAAATCCTGATATTTTAAGATATTTTGCAATAGATGAGGAGATTAAAAGGAATCCACACAAAGTAGTGCTGTGAAGAAAGCATTAAAAAATCAATGTTACAATAAGTCTTTTATATAACTTTTAGTGGTGCACTGATATGATCAATGGAAAATCTGGGGGAAGAGTTGTATATGTAAGTCTATAAGGTTGTTCAAAATATATTGATATAGAAGATATGTAACATAGTATACAAAATAATAGGCCATACAGAATTGTATCTCTGTCCACTAACTCTATTCCCATTAAATTTAATGGCATTAAATTTGTTATAAAATCTACTGTTATGCTAGATGTCATTAACCTAGATACTATTATTTAAAATGAAACCATTTTTAGTTTCAGTGCTAATCACTAGTCTTTTATAAGTTATTTCCTATTATTAACACCTTCACCATCATTTTAGTAGTTGATGATTAGCAAAAATAATAAAACAACATACAGTTTGTAGTATCTGGCAATTCCTAGAGGGTAAATTCTCCCACCTTGGCTTATCTGTTGTTAGCAAAGTAAGGTCATGAGTGTGGTGTCAGGAGGAGATGTGTTGTAACAAAACATCCTATAGTTTATGCACTGCATAGACACAATAGAGAAAAACAACCTCACATTAAAGAAAAGAGTAAAGTTTACTCTTATATGTAGGTTATAAAGAGATAAGACTTGACTATTTTTCTTTATTATTAAGTTTAATAATAAAAAACACTTTAGTTTTTAATAATAGTTAATTTCAAATTTTGTCTCTCAAAATTCCTGACATTTTAGCAAGCTAACACTAATGTACAATAAATTCATGAAGTCTTCTTTGCCCACTGTTCTACCAAGACTAGTAAAAGCTAGATTTTTGCTAGTCTTTGGTGTTATTAGCATTACTTACCAAGTGCCAATCTTTATTATCTTGTGTTGTTTTTCCATATTTAACTACTAAATGCAAAATACAGCATTTTTAGTACACGTATATATTTCTAATGTAATCTTTATCTTCCCTTATACTTCTTCCTCATAGTTCAAAAATTCATTTCTACCTACTGCTTTGAAAGCAGCTACTTAAAACTACAATATTTTTTAAACAGAAAGAAAATAATAATATGTAAAAGTAACAGGTTCTAAAGAGTAACCACGTCATCATTGTATATTATCCATAAGTACTTACATATTTCACATTATAAATTAATATTCATGGGCCAAGGGCAGTTGGTATTAATTGTTGCTGTAGCTTATTAAATGCTTATGTTCACATCGTTTTTAAAATGTGTGTTATTCTTAAAACAAACCTTCAAACCAGGTATTGTATTTTACCATTTTTCTAGTGTTTTATATACAGTGAGACTTCCTCTAAGTGTAGCTATTAAATAAGCATCAGAGGTAATATTTAGCAATGGTACATCTCATTGAAAATAAGTGTCTTTTACTACTGCACCACAGTTTTCACCATCATTGTAAGTCAATAAAACCATAAACCAAGCCCTCATTAATAGAATCTGCCAATTCCTGTAGAGCAAGTTCTCCTACCTTGTAATATTTTATATGTCTAGTTAATCTCAACAAAGAAGGATTAAAAAAAAAACAGTCTATTTGTTCAACCAATATATTTGGAAGAATTCTCAGTGTGAGTTGGAAGATAAGAGGCACATACAGAAAACAAACACTGAAGATTGGATTTCCTACCTGATGCTCTGGAAAATAAACAACTGAATAGGAAAACAAATAAGCAACAAAGAAAACACAAAATTTATATATTGGTGAAAATGTTAAATCTTTTCTATCTTGCAAACACAAACAGGAAGATCAATTATGTAGATATGAGTAGAGGATTGGATATAGTAGTAGGATAGAAAAGAATAATACAATGAATAGTACAATTTTAGATTTAGAAACAAATAGAGTGAAAGTGATTTAATAGACTGAAAGCTCTATCAAGCATCCAAAGATTCATTTTTGAGAATGATCAATTTCCATCTGATGAGTATAACATGATGGAACTTCTATCTTAGATCCTTATGAATCAAAGTCAGTATGTTTGCATACTCAGAACTCTGTAACATATAATGAGAGTGAGCAATACTTAGCTTGTTTTCCCAGTTGTGGCCAGTCATTTTGAGATGAGAGGACATGGTGTGGTAGTAATAAGTAAATAGGTAAGATTCAATAGAGAGCAGAAAACTTCATTTATGGGATTATGGTGATACATTATGAAAATAATTATTTTGCTTACAGTTCTTGGGAAATGCTTGCCTATTCTTTCAATCATCAAAATCAATCAATTAATCAGTTGATTTCAGAATAAATCAACTTAGAAAATAAACTATATCTGGATAACATAAAGGAGAGAATGTGATATTAAACAAATAACTGGTATAAGTTATAAAATGTAAAGTAAATGTGCATAGATTTAGAAGAAATCACATGGTATGAAATCATGTGCCAAAATCTAGTATGTCAAGATGGAGCTTCTTAGGTATCCTTCTGTGGGGATTCCCAATAGTTGAGTACCACCATGTTCAGACACAGTCCATCCTGTACACACGATACCCCCATGGGCCAAATAATATCTAGTAACTAATAAACACCCATTAGGAGGAAACATAAAGCTCAGTCAGCAGAAGAATTTAGCACAAGTACTCCCCATTGACTTTATTTTTCCTTTTTGGGACTGTGCTCCAGCTCTAGATTCTTATTACTGAATTCTCCTCCCTTTCTTGCTCACAGATATTTTTTATAACTGCAGTTAGGAGTAAAGGCTCCCACAGTCATCTTGTAAATATCTGGTTTTCTCCATAGGAATCATGAGATGTCTTTGGGAAATTCCTAGAAATGGAACTACACTTAATTTGCAGGATTCCATTGCCTATATTATTAAACTTATATTACAGAGGAGATGGCTGTTAGCATTATTTCTATGAATAAACTATTTGCATTAGAAAAGTTGGGAAGCATTATCTAGGATAATGATAAAAAAAATTAACTTATTTTCCCAAGATCCTTAAATGTGAACCATAAGAAATTTGTCAAGTGTCACCAGCGCAGCAATATCAATGAAATAAGCAGTTTGCTAATGACCCAAAGTGATTTAATTGGTTTCTTCATTATAAAAACTAAAATGGTCTGGTTCTTATAATACAAATGTCTTAATCTTAAAATACATGTATACTTTATTTTGATTTGCTTTGATTTTTTATTTTATAAAATAAACTTTGTATTTTAAGTCTGATTTAGGACTACAACAAAATTGGAATCTCTTTGTAACTGGGTCTTATTATAGTTTGTGAACTGTCAAAATTAATTTACTTTCCTCTACCTTTCAGAAACGTCTTCAGATAGTGTCAGATAGACAAAATGCATGTATTAGACAGAATTTCCCAGAGGAACAGAGTTAACTGATGGGGTTGGGTACAGATTACATACACAAAGGCATATGCATATACATCATATGGTTATATTTGTTTTAGAGTGATTCATTCTATTTTGAAGGCCATCATAAAATCTGCAGGGTAGACTGGTAGTCCAGGAACCCAGAGAAAAGCTGATGCTGTAATCAAGGTGAAAACACATTAAGCTTAAGATCCAGGGAAGTGTCAATATTGCAGATCATGCTCAAGGGTGTCAGACTTGGAACACAGGAGGGAACTGATATTTTCATTCAAGTTTAAAGACCAGTGGTAGCAGAATTTCCTTTTGCTAATTGAAGACTTGTATTTTCTTCCTTTTCGTCCTTCAGCTGATTGAATGAAGGCCATCACATTATGGAAGGCAATCTCCTTTATTCAAAGACTTCTTATTTCAAGGTTAATAACATTTAAAAGTACTCTCAGAGAATAATGTTTGATCACATATTTGGGCATGATGGGTCAGCCAAGTAGACACACAAAATTAATGATCTCAATTCTATCCTTTATCAAATTGATATGCATACACATTATATTTAAGTGATACTTAATCTCCAAATAAAGACAATAACAAGATAATACATTTTCTTAACAAAAACAAGTATCCTATATCCAACTTTAAAACACTTTTTCTCTAGAAGAGGATGCAAGATCCTTGGGTAATGTTTGCTTTTCTTATCAATAACCTATGACTTAAATGCTGTTATACAAAATAATAATAAAATGTTATGATGTAAAATAAAGACATTTTATATTAAGTCAATTTGGTAAGGAAGAAATAAATGACTTTTTATTTACATACTCACACATACACCTTACTACCAAAATAAGCAATAAATATTCAATTATGGTATCTTTTCTATAGCAGATCATATAGTTCTAGCTGATATTCATAGCTACCATCTTCAAGTGCCTACTCCATATTCACTTTGCCCCCACCAAAAGATTAGTGTCACCATCCTACCCGGCCCACGTACAAGACAATCCTTTTGAATCAGAGTGGATACTTATATACTAAACCAGGTGTTGACTCCAATCACTGCTGCTATGGCTGAAGTGGCTTCATGGCTTGAGAAAATTAGCACATGCCCTGGTGCATGTTATAAACTGTTGATCTTGTCATTAACAACCCTTCTTGTTAATAAAGAAAACAAGGTCTGATTGTCTGTTTTTGTACCAGTACCATGCTGTTATAATTACTCTGACTTTGTAGTATAATTTGAAGTCTGGAATAGCAAACCTCCATTTTCTCTCTTTTTTTGGTCAAGAGGCTTTTTGATATTTGAGGTCTTTTGCTATTCCATATGAATTTCAGTATTTTTTATTCTATCCCTTTGAAGAATGTCATTGGAATTTTTATAGGGATTGCATTGAACCTGTAGATTGCTTTTGGTAAGATGGCAATTTTGATGCTATGAATTCTTTCAATCCATGAGCAGGTAATGTCTTTCCATTTCCTTATGTCTTCTATCTCTTTTAGCAATGTTTCAAAGTTTTCTTTGAATAGTTCTTTCATGTGTTTTGTTAGGTTTATTCCCAGGTATTTAAATTTTTTGGTGCAATAATATTTTTTTTTAATTTCTTCTTCTTCTGCCTGACTTTTTGTGCATAAGAAAATTACTGACTTCTATGTGTTGATTTTGTAATCAGCTACCTTACTGAACAGGTTTATTATTGTTTCAAATATTTTTTCTGTACATTTTTTTGGGTTCCCTTCATAGAGAATCATATCATCTGCATATAATGATAACATAATTTCCCCATCTATTTTTATTCCTTTTATGTCTTTCTCTTGCCTTATTGCCCTAGCTACAACATCCAGTACAATGTTAAAAAGTTGTGGGGAGAGTGGACATCCTTGTCTGGTTCTGAATCTTAATTGAAATGATTTTGGTTTTCTCCCATTTAGGATGATGTTTTCTGTAGGTTTGTCATTGATGGCTTATATTATGCTAATATATGTTCATTTTATCCCCATTTTTACAGTTTTTATCATAAATAGGTATACTTAATTGAATGCCTTCTGTGGATCTATTGATATGATCCATGGTTTTTGGTTTTCTTCTTGTTGTGGTAGATTGATTTCTGCATGTTGAACCATACTTTTGTCCCTGGGATAAATCCCACTTGGTCATAGTGAATAATGTTTTTCATGCATTGTTTGATTTGATTTTCCAGGATTTTGTTTAAGATGTTTATATCTGTGTTCATTAGGGAAAGTTGTCTAAAGATTTCTTTCTTTGTGATGTCTTTATTTGGTCTGAGTGTCCTTAAGTAAAACCACACATAGATAGTCAACTAATCTTTGACAAAGGAATAAAAAACCGACATTGGAACAAGGACAGCCTCTTCAATAAATTATGCTGGGAAACTGGACCAAGACATGCCAAATAATGAACCAAGACAACTCCCTCACATCATATACAAAAACCAACACAAAATGGATAAAAAACTTGAATGTAAGACCTGAAAACATAAAGTACATGGAGGAAAACTTGGGCAAATCCCTCCATGAATTGCACTTCAGAAATCCGTTTCTGGGCACATCTACAACTGGCAAAATATTGAAGGAAAATATAAACTATTGGGACTATGTAAAACTAGAAAACTGTGGTGTGGCAAAAGAGACAACAGATGAAACAAAACAAAACACAACAACAACAAAAAAACAACTGAATGGGAGAAAAAATTTGCCCTCCACGAAGTGATAACATTTTGATAATAAAGATGATCCACAAGGAACTCACACAACTTAGCAAAAACAAAACAAGAAGTCCAGTCAAAAAAAAATGGGGAGAAGAATTAAAAAATGCTTCTCCAAAGAGGAAATACAAATGGCCATCAGGCACATGAAAAAATGCTTAACATCACTAGCAATCAGGGAAATGCAAATCAAACAGTAAGATACAACCTTATACCAGTAAGAATGGCCCATGTCAACAAAACAAGCAACAACAAATGCTGATGCGAATAGGGAGAGAAAGGAACATTCTTACACTGCTGGTAAGAATGTAAACTAGTCCAATCACCATGGTAAGCAGTGTGGGGGCCCTTAAACTAATGAAAATGGAACTACAATTTGTCCCAGCAATCGCTCTTCTGGGAATCTACCCAAAAGAGACCTCAATATTGATAGGGACACCTGCACTCGGATTTACTGCACTGCTATTTATAATTGCAAGGATATGGAAGCAATCCAAATGTCCCCAACCAGATGAATAGATGAAAAAGATGTGGTATATATACACAATGGAATATTACTCATTTTAAAAAATGACACATTTAATGAATTTAACATGGATGTATCTAGAAGAAATCTTATTGGCAGAAACAAGCCAGGAAAAAAAAAGACAGAAACCAAATGGTTTGACTATTATATGTGATATAGGAAAAACATACAAAAGACCAGGAGGGAATGTCAATACAAGCTAACAACCAAAATAAAGTACACAACTAAGAGGGTGAAGTGGGAGATAGGTGGGAGTGATCAGTGACAAGAGGTGGTGGGTGAACCCTGGGAAATACAAAGATGTGAAATATAAATATATATATATATAAATTATTTAAAAATTAAAAATAAATAAAAAACAATGAAAGAAAACAAGGAGTGCTTTTCTTTCAACTGGCAAGGTCAACAATATTTCTTCATTGAGCTAACTTGGGTCTATATTATCACCTTAAGTCTTAGATTATAATTTGATTATAAGATCACTATCACCTTTCCCACCTATAAGCTGTCATATTAAGGACATTTAATGGTCTTGTTCTAGTGGGTAAGTAGTAGTAGCTATTTGAAACCTATTACTAAAACATTTGCTTGTCAAGAATGAAAAAAACATTTAACAAAAAATCAGGATTGTTCTACCTTGGTGAAATTTCTAGCTATCACTTGGCATGAAGCATGTAGCGATATGCTTTGTGAAAAAATGTTTTAATAACTTTCATTAGGGCAACATTGCATTATAACGTTATATAGGTTTGGGGTATGAATCATCATAATTAACATCAATATATACGATAGTATATTCACCGCTAATGCTTCAATTCTATGCTTCACCAAACAACTGAGCCATTTTACCTGATTAAGCCACACCCTTTCTCCCTCCCTTTTGATAAACACTAATTTAGTCTTAGTCTTATAATCTAAATTTTTATCCTGTTTTATTTAGTTCATCATGTTTTTCATTTTTTTCCTTTTGTTCCTCTTTGAGGCACATACGAATGAGCATATATTTTTCTCTTTCTCTATCTGATATTTTTCACTAAGCTTACTATCCTGGTTTTGCCTAACCCTTACCAAATGTCAAATGAGGAGCAGACATTTATCATGAATCGGCCCATACTTTTTGCTCTTGCCAGTGTGCCCCTGACTTCCAGTCCATTGGAATTGTATGCAGTTCAAGAGTGCAGAATCTGACCAACATTGTTCTCCCAGTGTCCTCTGCTTCACCATGCTATTTAAAAGTTTTTTAATAAATACTTTATTATATAGATAATTATTTCATGTCTTTGTAATCCATGGGGCTTTCCCCTCCCTGATCATTCTTTCCCCCACCTGCTCCCTCCACCCAAGTTGTGAACTTCAGTTTGTTTTTTAGCTTGTTTTGACTTTTCCTCCTGTCCTTTTGCATGCTTTTCCTATGTTCCATATAATAGTGAAGCCATTTGGATGCTGTCTTTTTCTTTCTGACTTGTTTCTGCTAATATGATTTCTTCTTGGTACATCCATGTTATCATAAAATCATCAAATTTGTCATTTTTAATTGATGAATAATATTCCATTGTGTGCATATAATACAAAATTGTCACCCATTCATCTGTTTTGGTATATTTGGGTTGCTTCCATGTCCTTGCAGTTATAAATAGTGCTGCCAAAAACATCGGAGTACCAGTGTTCTTTTACCCAGATTGAGGTCTCTTTGGGTTAGATTCCCAAAGAGCGAATGTTGGGTCAAATGTTCGGTCCATTTTCATTCATTTGAGGGTCCTCCACACTGCTTTCCATAACTAAATGGGAGAAAAATTTTACCCGCCACAAAAGTGATAAGGAATTGAACAGCAAAGATTAATAAAGAACTCATACAACTTAGCAAAAGCAAAACAAGAAACCCAGTCAAAAAATGGGGAGAGGAACTGACAAGACACTTCTCCAAAGAGGAAATACAAATGGCCAACAGGTACATGTAAAACCACTCAGCATCACTAGAAATCAGAGCAATGCAAATCAAAACTACAATGAGATACCACCTTACACCAGCAAGAATGGCCCATATCAAAAAAAAAAAAAAAAAAAAAGGCAGCAACAAGTGCTGGCTAAGATGTGGAAAGAAAGGAACACTCTTACACTGCTGGTGGGAATGTAAACTTGTGTTACCATGTTGATGGAATCATGATCCTTTGTCAAAATAACTCATCTTGTCTCCTAAACTTCTGATTGTGTATCTGGAACAGCATTCCCCATAGTGTGGTAGCTATGCTGCTGCAGTGCTAGATGTCTCCCATCCCTCTTGACATGCTAGTATATTTTGCAAGATCCTGTGTGCCTCATCTTAGATCACTCCATGATCTCCCTCAGGTACCCAGGAACCGTGATGTTCCTGTTTGCGACTGCTACCATCTCTAGTTACCACTGCCTTGCGTGTGTTGGGAGTGGGGAAACTGAGTCAGTAAGGTAAGGAAGTCTCAGGCCTCCTTGTTGTACTGTGTGCTGGTCAAGTTGACTGAAAGTCAGATATACATCATGTATTTCCTTTGCTAGGTTGAACATTTGTGAGTAAGTCATCATGGATGCTGTGCAGGCATTTTACCCTGAGCAATGTGAGTGTTCTCTGAGCTCAATGGGTTCAATCAGGTAAATGGAGAGATCCTTTAAAGTGAAAGGAAAATTATTGTTTTTGGCTTTTCCTACAATAAAAAATGAGCCCAATGACCCTGGACCTCTTTGGATTCTGGAGGAAACAATGTCCTCATTGTGGTTTGTTACTCTGATCCATTCACCAGTAATACACTCCCCCCCACCAGGAAACTGGTAGCTTTGCTATGAAAACAGAGTAAGAGAAAGCTTGTGCTTTACCCACTGATCTACATGACATGGGGGCAACTGATGGGGCAGCTATACAACTTAGCCCTAGTATATGGCAGTCTTGAATGATTGTGATGAAGGAAAATCATCATAATCATAAAACTGTAATCAGTATACTTTGTTGTTATCCTTACTTGTAATTATCACATGTGCAATAAGTTACTGATTCATGAGCGGTAGTCATTAATATGGCTAAATGGTCAGAAACATTAAAGATCACAAAATATGTGACAAGGATATCTGGGGAAGAGAAATGTAGTTCTGAATGTGTGAAAAATGCCAAGATATTTGTGTTCCAAATGAATTTATCAAAGGCTGGCCTTGACAGAGAGTTTTAATAGTCAAATAGATAAAAAAGTCTATTCTGAAGAAACCAGTGAGAGTCTTTTCCTAGTAATTATTGTCTAATAGGGTTATGGAAAAAAGTAGACAGAGTGGGAAGGATGGTGGTTTTGAAAGGACTTTGTGAAATTGGCTTTTATTCATGTAACCTAGTCTAAACAGAGCTACTGCTGAGAAATCAACCTGCTGTTAACAAAAATCAACATTGAGCTGCTACTCTTTTCCAGAGTGGTCAACAATCAACCAGTTGACTGAATTGCACTTTTTCCATCATAGAACAGACAACATTTTGTTGTTACAACAGAGATTTAATATAGCTATGTGTCTGCCTTCTGTATACACAATGCTTCTTCCAACACTACCATGCATCCACTCATGGAATTCTATGTCCATCATCATAGATACCACATAGCATTGCATCCAATACAGGAACTCATTTCATAGTAAATGAAATAAAATAATGGACTAGGTTCTTGACATTCACATATCTTACCACGTTTTCCTAACTTCTGAGAATATGACCTTGATAGAATAGCTCTATGGCCTTTTGGATACCCAATAGAAGTACCAATTACTTGGAAATACTTTGACAATCTTGGGCAAGGTTCTCAGCAATTACTGGTTAGATACTATTTGACTCAGAATAATTTAATGCCTTTACCCATAGAATTCTCATGCAGTTACATTTATGTTTTTGTACACAAACTGCTACTGAAGCATACCTGTGCAAAAATATTATTAATCAAAAGAATATAAATATTTACAATACTGGCAACATAGTGGTATTCACTACAATTTCCCCCCCAGCATTTGTACTATAAATTCTTTCTAGAAGAAATGTGTTAGTGTAGGAAATGCTTGACATTTATTCTAATAGTACTTTCAGAACATTTTAGCTTTTGACAATAGAGAGATTAAAAATCTATTCTCTATTCTTTAATACCCTAAGTATAGTATAGTGAAAATAATTAACTTCTTTGATTGCTAATGATAAAGTCTATATATTATAAATTAGTACTCTGGATTCAGAATTTCAAAATCTATTTCAAAATCTATTTCAAAATCTAACCAGATTAAAATCTGGTTAGAATTTCAAAATCAATTTCTGACATTTGTTATATGAAATAAGCTACTTTTCTTGATGATTATCAATTGCACCACATATGAAGAAAGAAACAGAAACTGTGTAGTTTAGGAAAGATTAAATAAAGATAGAGTGAACAGACTCCTTAGAAGTGGTATTGAGAAAATCCTGCCTCAGCAAACTAAGTTTCTTAGGCACTTCATCTGAAGCTTAATATTTCATTAGGGAAGTTATATCCACGTGCACAAGTATGTTTTATTTTCAGGAGATTATTTATATGTGTCACAGGAGAATGAAATGACACACTTATATAATTTTAAACTATTTGCTTGTTCTCTGTTGTAAGAATAGTTTATCTTTACTGCTTACTGCATACATATGCATACATATGTGTATATACACATATATATGTGAGAATAAATTTAAAATGAAGGAATTACTGGGTTAAATACTTTTACTTACAATACCTGTAAATCATTTAATTTTCATTTTCTCTTCCTGACTTCTTCCATCTTCTTCCCTTTGTTATGTAAGTCCTCTCTTTTCTAAATTTCCTTCCTATTTGGGTTAAGATCAATTATATAATAAGCTCCATATGCAATATAATGGATAAAAATATAACCAAGTGACTTTCTGTCCTAGTGAAGTTAGAAGGGCAGGGTAGTGTTAGATATAAACAACAGCCCCAGTGAGGTTAAAAATATAGTAAAATAACGAATTAAAATTTTTTTTGAAGAATTTTAATATAGAAATACTTAAATTTACATGGAAAAATGGTGGATGTCAAAAAATATTAAACAAAAAATAGTATTTGAACTGAAATTTGAAGAAAGCAGACAACTTTGTGAAGATATAAGGCAATTTAATGGTGATGTTTGCTAACTTTAAAATTTTCAAGAACTGGATAAGGTGAGTGGAAAACAAACATGCAAAAACATTCTTTTTATCAAAAAGAAAAAAAATTCAGAGTGAAATTTAGCTCAACGTTGGTTTTCAATATTATACAAGAATCTTAAGATTGAACAGTTACTTGAGTTGCTTCCCTTTTTATGGAAACATTACACTCATAGTTTCAATTGGAACAAATTTATTTTTAAATTAATGTAATCCACATTGGCATCTGTTGCCTCTGCAGCAGCAACTTAACTTGCTGGAGGAGGCTTTGGCTCTCTTGGAGATGGTGGCAGAGTTGATGCCTGCCAGGAAGTCCCTGGCAAGTCAGACAACAATGACCTCCTTGCCGACTTGTTGTAGTAATTTGACTTCACTCGACTCCATGTATAAAAATTAACTCAAATCATACAATTAAATGTGAACGCTAAATCATCACATTTCTTTTAAAAAAGGAAAATATTTTTAAGTACTAGGCAATATTTCTTAGATAAGAATTGGAATGCAAAATTAAATTTTTGTGTTCTTTAAACAATATTGCTAAGAAAATGCAAAGGTAAGCCATACTCTGAGAGAAAATATTTATAAAATATACATTCTGAAAAGTTATCTGTTTGCAATACAGATATATGTATACATACACACATTTCACTAACAAGAAAAAATAATGAATTTAATTTTTAAAATAGGCAAATTATTTAAAAGACATCTGTGAAAATAAATGTTTGAGAATTAAGTATAGGGAAAGATATTCAATTTCATTAACATTAAAATACAAACTTTAGAATGTGATGATATAATATTTAAGATGATGACTAATATTAAAATAGTATATTAAAATCAATAGATGGGAAAATCATAAATGTACTATAACCTTCATAAATTGCTGATGGTAATAAGAAAGAAAGCATCCTATTTAAGTAATAGTTTGGAAATTTTTTAAGCGGAATATAGTCCAGCCATCCCAACCCGAGTATTTATGCAAGAGAATTTTAAAAACATGTTCATAAAATTACTGATTTGAATACATACATGACAGTATTAGTCAAAATTGCCCCAGTTAGGAAACTACCCAGAATGTCCATTAACTGTTAAATGTACAAATTATTTTGTATTGTGTTATATAACTCAGGGAAAATAATGAATTGCTATATATGTGGCAACATGGTTGGATCTCAAAAGCATATGGTAAATAGAGTCATACTCTATGATTCTTTTGTGTAAAACTCTAGAAGAGATTTTTTAAAAAATAGCGACAGAGGTAGATAGATCCATGGTTCCTATGGGCTGTGTATAAGAAGGATGGTGCTCACTACAAAGAAGCTCAAGGATATTTTCAGGGGTCAAGCATATAGTCTTCTACATCTTTATCACCATTATTATATGATTGCATGTATTTGTCACAACTCAGAAAACTAAACCTACAAGTGGTAAATTTTATTATATATAAATTATAGCTCAATGAATTGATTAAGGTTTTTGAAGACAGAAAAAATGGATATTTTTCAGTCAATAACAATAGAGCACTCCCTAGTTGAATGATTTGACATGGAAAGCCTCATAATATATGTATCATTTTTATTGACTGAGCTAATGTTGTTAAAGAGGCAGATAGTTACATGTCTCATATTTTATATTTTTGAAATGTTGTTCAATTGACAATTATTCAGTAACAACTTAAAAATTTCAGATAAAAGTCAAATTGAAGAATAAAAAAGCATTTTTCTGAAATATCATATATATATACACACTTGGGAATGTTGTAGTAATTTAGTTATTCGTGAAACTTGAGTTTTAAAAGATGACAGGTCATTCAGACTCTGTAAACACTTTAATTTTCTACCTTTCCTCTACATCATACTTAAAAGAATTGGACACTTAGTTTTGAAAATAACACTCAGGAGCAGAAATGCCCTCACTATGTCTAGGATTTTGAGAAGATTCATCCAAATGAGATCTTTGAGAAGAAGTAATCAGTCAATGGATTTAATAAAATATTAACTTGTTAACATTTATCATTGGCTAATTACTAATCACTAGACAAAAAACATAAATTTACTTACTATTTAATTGTCCACTCCCTGGTGATTTAAATATTTTCTTGTCTTTTTCATAACCAAGGGTAAGGCTATAGTATAATTTTATCCTTAAAATAAAGTATGATAGCAGATTTTAATCATGTGACACATTTTCCCATTGTTGTTTGTGAAGGTAAATCATCTTTGTAAAATGCATTTCACTCTTAAAAATTCTTTAAAAAAGAAGCTTCAAATGATTTGCATTGATAGATCATTAGAATGGATGTGAGAAAGGATTAATCAAATTGTGTTTTCTTATTACTACATATCTGTAAGAGGTTAGTTCACAGCTTGTTCATGACTATTGAAAATTAGGCAATCTATCAAGTTAGTTTTTGAACTTCGATTATTTCATGTATTTGATTCTCAAGATTTTGTCTCTCTAAAATGATGTTATAATTATAATCATAATTATGAAAAGGGTGTGCCTAGTTTCAGACTACCACTTCAATAAAGTAAAAAAGTTATATAGACTCATTTAGGCTCAGAGTTGGAGACATTGGGGAGGACCTAGTAATGCTATGGAGAGCAACAATACAATCATGTGGTGATGTAAAGAAGAAATTAGGCTTAATTACCTAGGTTTGCTGAGTTTTGAAAAATGAATACCAATTGGGACATAGTGAACAGAAATATGGTAAAATGGAGATACCATGAACTTGGGAGAATGTATTCATATTAACGTCTAGACTTTTTTTAATAGGAGTTGAGGCTGAAAAGGAAAGCAGATAAAAAAGGAGTTTTTGTTAGTTTTGTCGGATAGGGGAGTTTTTCAATTTATTGAAAATAAAGGGGCCTTATGTAGTTTCTTACCTACAGTTTTAGAGACTCTATACAAGTTTTCTCTTGGTCTTAATCCTCCCTGTGATTTGTTTCTATTTTTGGTGCCCTTGGTTGGACAGTCAATTCTTCCTAAAAGACCTACACTGGACTCTTCCCTTAATGTGTTCACTCCACCGTTTGGGGATACAGCTGCCTCACTTGGTCTCAGAGGATTCACATGGTCATTTGTATTAGGTGTAATTGATTGAAACCTAAGTAATGCATATGACTTTCTGGTGGCAGTTGAATCTTGCTGCTAAGTGGTATAAGGAAATAGGTTTAAAGCTAATCTGACACCTGGAGATCAACATTATTTTCTCACAAAAGTTTGTGTTTTTTGGTTTTTTGTTTGTTTGTTTGTTTGTTGTTTGCTTTTTTATCGCTCGGATCAGAACTAAAGCTGAGCATATTCGTGCCTGGAAAAAAAAAACATTTGATTTACTTCCTCATTAGGATAGTCTATAGTTACCACACCTGGGCATCATTGTCAGTGTCAAAGGTAAATTTGGAATTTGTTCATATTCAAATGGCAATGAGAAAGATTTTAAATAAAAATTGTTGTGTTTTTAATATTTTCTGGATCTAAATATGGATTTCCATTTCAGGAAAGAAATACTGCATTGCATATAGGTCACACTGGAATGAGATTAATAATGTTTAGCTAGTCAACTACAATTCACTACAATATTTTATTCTTAATCTACACAATAAAAAATGAAAATATCCCAGTATCATTCCTTTCTTCAGGTGCCTGGGTAGAATTACTCAAATCATCTGCCAGAAGATATATTTTTGATGCAAGAAAGGGCACAATCGTCAAGATAGTCTCAATTTTCTTAATTATTTTTTCATTTAGGAGGTTAAAGTAAAATGTTCACATCTTTCTTATATAATGGATATAAGATCAGGAAGAAATTATATTTCCTTATTCTGGAGGTAAATATTGTATAAAATGTTAACAGACATTGATGTAGAAGAGGTCATTAGCAAAAACATTTTTTAGAAATTATATTTTTTTAATGTCGGCTTATTTTGGGTGATTTAGCTGAGGATATCTGTGTATCAGCTATGACACTATTACCGATCTGACTCTTTAAATTATTTGTTCTGTGGTTTCCATATTCTCAAAAGGATTATAAACTGGCCAAATCATTCTTTTTTATTAAGATGGAATTGACATACAGCACATATAAGCTTAAAGTATACAAGATGTTGAACAATATACTAACATTGCAGTAAAATTGACATCATAGAATTACCTCATACCTCAATGAGTTCAGATTATTAATATTTTTGTGGTGAACATTTAGTATCTAATCTTTCAGAATAAACTTCAATGTACAATAGAGTATTATTGAATATAATTGCAATGCCCTATATCACATCCCCCAAACGTATTCTTCTTCTGACTTCATATTTACACTCTTTGACTAAGATAACCTCAATCCTTTAAACCCCTGGTTCCCTGTTTAACTATGTTCCTTGCAAGTGTAGATTATACATGTTAACTTTATTAAAAATTATTAGAATTTTTTCCACTTGTCTTATTTCACTTCAATTTCTATCTATGTTGCTACAAATAACATTTTTTCTTTTATTCTCTATTTAGTATTTCATTCTACATATGTACATATATATGTATATATTCTTCCATTGACAAATACTTAAGTTAATAAAATGACAGATATTTAAGTTGATAATTTTTTTTCTATTACAAATTATAGTCAATCATACATGAGTATACAGATATCTTCAATTACTCTTATTACTTTTCTTCCCTTTGGATAAACACCCAGAAGTAGAATTGTTCAGTTACATTGTAGCTTTACTTTCAATCTTATTATTCTGTTTGCCATAGTGACTGAATGAATTTACATTCCCAACAACAGTGTGTGTTTTCTTGTTTCCAAATCCTTATCAAAGTTGCCAGTGCCTTGTCATTTTGATGACAGATATTTTAACAAACATGAGATGATATTACTTTGTGATATTTATCTGTATTTATCTGATGTTTCAGTAATGCTGAGAATCTGCCCATGTTCCTGTACCATTTGTATAAATTCTTTGGGGAAAAATCTCTTTAGCTCACCTACCCAATTTTTAAATTGGAACATTGTCATTATTAACTTGTATATTTTGGATATTAACAACTTATCAGGTGGGTAATGCAAATATTTTCCACTATCACGTCATTTGTTTTTATTTTACCAACTTTTTTTTCTGTGTAATATCATTTTAGTTTGATGCTGTCCTTCATATTATTTTTTCCTCTTGTCTATACTTTGAGTGTCACATGCAAAATAAAAGAATGGCCAATACAAAGACCAAAGAGATTTTTACCTATGCTTTTCTTATAGTTTCACTGTTTCAGCTGTTGTGTAGATATATTTAATAAATTTTTAGTAATTGCATTAAATAATACAAAATAGGGGTAAAATTTTATTTTGCTGCTTGTGGTTATTTAATTTTTCCAACTTCATTCCCATTAAGCATTTTTTGGTGCTTTATCAAATGTCCTGTCATGTGGGATTTGCATAGTATTGATTTCTATAATTTGTAGTAAAGCATGAAAACCAATAATATAATGTATCCAGTTTCTTTTTCAGTATAACTTTTCTATTCAGTCTTTTGTGATTGTACCTAGACTAAAGATAACTCTTGGTATTATGGATATTTATGCATTATTAATTCTCACACATTATGCATTTTCATTGTTCAATTTACTTTATCAAAGTTGAAGTCTTCATTGAGCATAATGTTAGCTTTGTTGGTTATGCAAAATAAAGTCAGTCAAATGGAGAAACAAATATTGAGTGGTATATGTGAAATATATGAAAACAAAGCAAAGAGTCAGATGAAAACAAATCAAAAACAAATTCTAAAAAATATAATTTAAAATTTTAGACTATAAAGAAAGAGGATGGGGAGAAGAGTAATGTGGGGAGAGGGTGTAATTGACTGCATTAGAGGAATTATAATGCTGGATGTGGTGTGGTTATAAATAAAGGGCGTGATACTATACATCTAAATTATATACAATGTTATAAATCAAAGCTACCTTAACAAAGTAAATAAATGAATAAAAAATCATTTATAAATAAGGACACTTTTTTTCTTCCTTTCTAATATGAAGACATTTTATTTCTTCCTATTGCCTTATTGGTATAGCTAAGATTTCTAGTATTAAGTTATTAAGGGTGAGAGTTGGCACCCCTTGTTCTGATCTAAAGGGAAATTTTTAAACTTTCCACAATGAGTTGGATGTATACAATCTTGACTGTGCACTATATTTTACAGATAATTTCATAGATTTTTAAAAATTTATATAATAAAAAGATGCTGCATTTATTCAAATGTTTTTCTTTGCTTAAGATAATCATATGATTTTCATCTTTTAATCTGCTATGTTGTGTCACGTTCAGTGAACTGCTAATATAAATTCAGGGCACTGCTGAATACAGTAATATTTCCTGAGAACTTTTGCACTTCTAGTCATCAGTGATATTAAATTGTAACATTCTTTCTTGTGGAATGTGGAAGCAGGTAAAGAGATGGAGCTTCAGATAACAGGAACAACTCCTATCTCTCTAGACCCTTCTGGCATATTAAAGGGTGGGCAATAACATGTCTCTCACCTGTAACCTAACTTCCTAACCTCTTTGGAATGTCCCAAGGGATATATGATCTATTAGTAATGTCTGTTTCCTCCAAATATAAATTCTCCTGTTATCGCACATCCCCACATCCTCCCTCCCTAATGTCACCAACGCTTTGCTACTTCCTCATTACATGATTGTAACTATTTCCTTCCTGGGGTATATTAGGGCTTCACAACTTCATTAAAGTTGAACCTGGACATGCATCCCAGGATCTCCATTCTGTGGGTTAGCCTCACAGATCGTTATCAATCTCTTCCATCTCAATTTCTTCTTCATTCCACATGTGACCCCTAATAATTTTTGTAGAATCTTTATCTGATTTTGATATTAGGCTAACACTGAACTTGTAAGTTTAGAAGAGTCCCTCTTCATTATTTTGGAAGAGTTTGAGAAAATGTGTCCTTAGTTTTTCTTTAAACATTTGGTAGAACTCACCAGTAAGGTTTTGAGCTTTTCATTGTTGAGGAATTTCTAAATAGCGATTCAGTAATTTCACTTGCTAATTGGTATGTTTGTAATAATTTAAAAAAACATTATTTTTCTTATTTTTTTCTTGATAAGTTGCTTATTTCTAGGAATTTAGCTATTGCTGTAGGTTATCTAATTTATTGATAAACAATTGTACATAGTAGTATTTTATAATCCTATCCATTTATGTAGGGTCAGTTGTGATGTCTTGTCTTATTATTTTTTTAATATTTTTAATATTTTTTATTTTATTTTACATTGTTGTCTACTCTGGGATTCTCATACCATGTTATTACCCTTGAACCATTATCCCAGTCTTTTGTGCCCCTTCCTGCTTTGATATCTGTCCCCCATGCTCTATGCTTCAATTTTGCTAAAAATTAGTATTAAATTTTCCTTGTCTCTTAGATTGTTTTCTCTTTATCCCTCATAAAAGTGAGACCATTCAGTATTCCTCTTTTTCTTTCTGGCTTCTTTCTGCTAGCAAGACTCCTTCTAGCTCCATCCACGTGCCACGAATGACATTTGTCTTTTTTGATTGATGGATAGTATTCCATCATGTACATAGACCACAGCTTTCTGTACTATTCATCTATTTTGGAGCATTTTGGTTGCTTCCATATCCTGGCTATTGTAAATTATGCTGCAATAAACATCCAGGTACAAGTATATTTTTGTATTACAATTCTTGTAATCTTTATGTAGATTCCTAGAAGTGGGATTGCTGAATCGAATGAGAGTTCCATTCTAGTAATTCAAGGGTTCTTCACACAGATTTCCACAGTGACTAGACCAGTTTACATTTCCATCAACAGTGTAAAAGTGTCTCTCTGTACAAATCCATGCCAGCACTTGCTGTTACCTATTTTTTTGATATGTGCCATTCTTACTGGTGGGGATCTCATTGTGGGATTGATTTCCATTTCCCTCATTATTAGTGATAATGAACATTTTTTATATGCTTATTGGTCATTTGTATTTCTTCTTTGTAGTAGTGCCTTTTAAGTTCTCCCCATGACTGGGCTTTTTTTTTTTCTTATTTTTGCTAAGTTGTAAGGATTTTTTGCGGATCTTTGTTATCAGGCCCTAATCACTTGTACATAGGATGGAGATTTTTTTTCCCATTCAGTTGGGTTTCATTTTGTTTGTTTATGTCTCTTTTGCTGTGCAGAAGCTTTTTAGTTTGATGTAGTCCCAGATGTTCATCTTTTCCTTCATTTTTACCATCTGTGAATGTGTCCTAAAAGGTTTCTGAAGTGTAAATCTTGTATATTTTGCAACTGTCTTTGTATGTACTTCATGACTTCAGCTATTACATCCAATATTTTTATCCATTTTGTGTTGATATTTATATATCTGAAGTAGGAGTTACTTCCTTCAATATTTAGTAGTTGAGATATGACATGTTTTTGTTATTATTGTTTCATGTTCTCAAACTTTCCCTAAATTTTATGAATATACTTGCTAAACACAGCTTTTTTTTGGAAAATAAACTTCATTTTTTTTTGTGAGAAACTTTTGTCTTCTCACAGTATAGTAATCTCACAATATAGTAATATAAAACTAACTGCTGAAAACCTCCTTCTTGCTTTTCCATAAGTGTTATTATAGCTCAAGATTGTGTTTTCTCTCCTGCTCACAAAGGTTTTGCAAATTCTTCCTGGGTCCCTGAGCTTCCTTTCATCCTTACCCTCAAGGGCATGTACAAAGATCCTATGCCAGATGTTTAGAGTGTGTGGGTTTGGCATTTGGGTATTTTGGATTCTAATGTCTCATTTCACAGAAGCTCATGGACTTTCTGCTTTATTCAGCATTACCACTGAATAACAGAGATTAATTGTCTCCTAAGGCTCTAACCGATTTTCTCTAAATATCTTTCTTTCTCTTATCATGAAGATCCTTATTTAATAATTTGAATTCTGTAGGAGAGAAATTTGTTTTGTTACCAGTGTCACAGTAGTTGGATAAATAGGAAATTCTTTATCTAGTCTATTTTGCCACCTGGAAATATCAAAAGATTTCGCTAACTTGAAGTTATGTCACATAAACTGAGAGAGTAGTGCTGCACAAATTCCTCCTACCTACTTCAGTTCACCCAAATTCATATTTATTTTTCTCCAATAGTGTGCTAGAATTTCTTTGGAAACAACGTTTTTACTAAGGCTGTTTAAACTGTGGGTGTTCGCCCAGGTCATCATCCACCAGGTTTATATCCTTACAGTAGAGAAAAAGTAAAACCAGTTCACAGACTTCAGCAAATTCCATAGTCTGTAGTGTTGTCATTATTCCTGTTACCCATGTAAATGTGGGTGACATTTTACCAGTAACCTTCACATATGGTGTTGAGTACTACAGATCTAAAAAAACATTTTTTTGTTCTTGGATAAAATTTGAAGTTTAATTTATTAAAGAGAAAAAACAAAGCAAAACACTGGAAATGTTTGACCATCATAATACTATAATCACAGCTGTCAGTGTTTTAATTGAATTGAATAGAGGGTTTTGAGACAATATTATTTGGCTTATTAGAGGCTTACCTTAGATTGGCATTCATCAATACTTTCCTCCATGATAGTTTTAAGAATGTTTTATTTTCTTTCTCAATTCCTTATGCAAGAAAAATGGGTTAACTTAGGCTATTTTTCACCTTCTAAACAAAGGACAGTCTGCAACCTTAAAATATATTGGTTACATTTCCCACTTTCCAGGTATCTAGCAAACAATAGATGTTTCCTAAATCTGAGAATGCCTTGAATACAGAACAAGGTATCAACTATGTGACTATGGGTTTGCAGGTGATAGGATGGAGGGAGAACCCTGAGGAATGTAATGATGTTAAATATTTAAATAGCTATATATAATATGACATAATATGATATATTATATCAAACAGTTATATATAATTATAGTATATCATATGTAATACATAAGTTATATATACATTCTATTTAATCTAGTTTACATTGTATTTACTATAGTATATATAGTATATATAATATATGTGACATATATGATATGTATGATATATCAAATATGTTATAATATTTGGTATATTATATAATATAATGGCATATAAGACCATATTTGATAACATATACCATATATGTTATATGCAATATAAACTATATTATGTGTATATATAATATAACTGATATGATATATATGATATAGATTATATAAACTACATGCAATATGTATGATATATACCATGTATAATCTATAACATATATATGATATATAGTATATATTACATATAGTATATACTATGTTATTATATATAGTATGCTTGTGAAATATATGTTACATAATTTCATTAATACTGGGTTCTCCCTCTACTCCATCATCCACAAGCCCTTCTAATAATAATATGTTATTATATTATAATACTATAATATAGATTTTATATATACCATATATTATGTATAATATACACAAGATGTATATAAATACATATAATATATTATGTAATATATATTATAAAACATATATAACATATATGAGATATAACATATATAACATATATGAGATATATAGCATGCATCATATGTATTTTATATACTTATATGCATGAATATATAAAAACAGATGATTAATAAATAACTTTAAAAAGAAATGTGAAGAAGTCTTTATCTTGTTTTAACAACTTGTTTCAACAAACTAAACTGAATAAGCAACCAAAAAATATATATTTTTATATCTAAGAATAAAAAGGAAGTTCAAGACCAAAGTAACAAAGACATTTCATCAACAAATTAAGAAGAAAGCATAAAATTTAAAATACGTTAAGCAGCTATGTGAACAGTGGCATAACAATTTAAGATCCTTCATTTCCCCCAAATACGCATGTCCCTACCCATCCACCAGCATGCCCCCACCCATTGCTTCACTTTCTAATTTTGAGATTACTTCCATGGAAAATGGAAAAAAAAAGACAAGTGAGAAAATCAATGTGATAATCTCAAGAAGTTTTAGTTATCAAATTAAGGGAAATGGAGAAGTTGGGGAAAAGACTTTCCATCCCCAAAATTATGAGTTTTCTAAAGAGTAATGCACTATTTTTCAGGTTGGACAAATGTCAAAAACAATAAATATATAATTTAGTAGAAATATAAAAGAAAACATATATGAAATGAATAACAATATACATAAAAAAATGAAAATGTCCAAGCAAAATCAAAATGGAAATTATTGACATGTGGTGGATGGGGGAGAAGAATTTATATATGAAGCTCTAAAGTCACAAACTTTTAGTTATAAGCTATACCAGTGAAAGGACTGTAATGGACAACAAAAAATTATATACTTAAAGTTACTTTATATTGTGCATACAAAACATATTTTACAACACAATATGTCATATCTTCATGTTTCAAGACTTAAATTTAAGCAAAGTTAGTAAAGTATACCCCCAATAAAACTGGGGAAAATTAAAATGGAAAAAAGTAGAATTGCATTGCATTTTAGGTGTGTGAAAAAATACAAAATGGTTACTATATATAATTACAGTTATGAAAGAATAAGGAGAAGGGCTTAAAAATATTTCAATATATACTGGTTAATAAATTTCCAAAACTGATGAAAGAGATGATTCTACATATTGAAAGCTCTTAGCTAATCTCATGCAGGTCAAAAGCAAAGAACACTAATAATGAAATTGCCAAAAAACAGAAACAAAATATGTTTTATAACAACAGAAGAAAGAAGGGGACTTTAAGTGTAAACAAAATGTGTTAAAATGGCTGACATCATACCAGCATGGTGGAAGAAAAATGAATTGACATTTAACAGCTAGCTTTTAATTCCATGTAAGTAAGACAACACAAAAGTGAAGGTGAAACAATATGTTAAGCTGGGCTCGGTAGCATATGCCTGTAAGCGGCAGCCTATGAAGCCATGGCGGGGACCAGGGATTGAGGTTTGAGTCTTGCTCAGGGCAACATAGCAAGACCTAGTTCCAAAAAAAATAGCTGGGTGTGGTGGCGTGCACCTGTAATCCCAGCCACCTGGGAAGCTGAGACTGGGTATTGCTTGAGTCTGTGGTACCCAGGGCAATGTGAGTCTGCTCTCCCATGGGCAAAAATAGCGATACAAAGTCTCAAAAAAAAAAAAAAATAAAAAAAAAAAAAGAATATGTTAAGATAAAACCTGAAAGAATTTGTTGGTAATACATGTCTACTAACAGAAACTAAAATGCACTTTAGAGTGAAAATATGGCTTATCAAATGAAAGCTTAAATTAAAAAAAAAAAAAAGCAACCAGAAACTAATGTAGTCTTCATAAAAGTCATAGTAAATAACTTTATCACATGTAAAAATAAGTATGTATATGTACATATACCCATTAATATTTGTTAATGAAAAGATTTTTCACTTCTAAGGCAAAACAATAACATGTTATGAAGTCGATGGTTTATATTAACAAAATATAAACTTGCAAATACATGAAGGGTGGGAGAATTATAGTATAAATGACTGATACTAAGTTTTTGATCACTACTACATCTACTTCTAAAGACAGCCAACTGTATGACACAGGAACTGGCAAAACAACAAGACTGAGTAAATAGAGCACCCTGGGAGTTAAATTTCCCTTTCAGAAATCTTCAGATGTCCTAGTAAACTGATCACATTGGTGACCATGCTTCTATTCGTTATGCTTCAAATTAGCCAATAATGAATGACCTTGCCAAATTCTTATTTTAAATATAATCATGAAACCAACTGGCAGCATCTAAAACAACTTGAAAATGTTAGCTTGAAAGACATCTCGACCAGCTTTTCATTGTATGTGGGTATTTTTCTTACAACATTGTTTGCAATCCCAGCTCACCTTGGGAATACTTACATGTATTTGTTGACCAAAAATTTTAGAAAAGCATACCTATTTCTTTTAGCAGAGGTCCAACAAAGCTTCTCAATCATAAAAAAAAAGGAAAGAAAAGCATATTCAAAGTGTTAATGGTATGATGACAATAAAGGAACAAGACTTTTTTTCCTATGTTATGCAATTATGATTTTAAGGAAATAAATGTAAAAAATAGTGAATCCTTTATTTTAACTTAGAAAAATGCACTAAATCAACTCACCACATAGATAAAACCGAAAAATATTAAATTGAGTGAAGTAAGTTTGCTCTGTGAAATAAATATGATAACATTCATGTTAAATCAACTATAGGTAAAATTAACCAGTAGTCATACATATCTGAGATTTGCAGGGGTAGAAGCTTTACTAGAGACTGGAAAGGAATGTAACAAAAATTTTAAGACAAGTGGAAAGAAGCATTTTCTCTTATGAGTAGTGGCCACAGACTTTTATACAATTGTCTAAATCTGTTGAATGTAAAACATTTAAAATATGTGTATTTTATGTTAGTTGTATCTCAATAAGAAGAACATGAACAGTGATATAAAGTACAACAGGGAGTTAAAGCAAAGTCAGCAAGGCACATAGCTTAGGTATGGAGCTGCTCCCACTTAATACAGGAGATGTGACCATTTTGCTAAAGAGTACAGATCACTGTTTAAGTTGAGTATCACATTATGAAAACTAAACTGAAAATGGGAACATCAAATTATTGAGCTGGAATTGATACCATTTCTTTTCTTTGTTCTAGCTTTGACCTTTAAATTGTTCCCGTCTATTCTGTTATGACGAGGGGAAAGAGAAAAGTCTCATCATATAGCATATGTCAGGCTAGATTGTTCACTGAAGTTTGAATAAGTTTTGTAAGATATTAAGGAAGGAAAATCTCTCAAAGCGTAGTTTTAGGAAACAGAAGATCAGACTCTACTGAGTACTTGCTAGAATGACACATTCCCCAGTTCCAACCCAGCCCTGTAGAAACCTTGATACTCATTTGTGTTTTTAACTGGCCTTAGAGATGACTGTCTACTATACATTGAGGTTTGACAATGCTAGTAAAGGGAAAGAATATTATCAGGGAAAAATATCAGAGCTACAAGTTTCAACTTTAAGACTAACACTTAAGAGCAGGCCATAGATCTGAGGCAGTCACGAGTGGGGGGAAGTGAGAGAACCGGAGTGGAAAAGAGTAGAAAATAGGGAGGGAAGACAGTCCAGTAGACTATAGTGGAGCATATGGGTAAGAAAACTATTTTGACCACACCTAATGGGAGAAATTCTATATTGTGAAAAAGTAAACAAACATATGAAAAAACACCAAAAACATTTCAATAGTAAATCTGGGGAAAAAGGTCTACAAGATAAAGCAGCTTTCTCTAAAGGTAATTTTTGCACATTCTGTCCTAGATTAGAATTTGATTATATCCACTAGGTCTGAGGAGATGTTTATATTTTTATATATTTACATACTCAACCACCCCAGGGAAGGCTAATAACAACCTTGCTTTGAGAACAGAGTATTATATAATTCAAATAAATAATATTCATATGTGAGATGCGTGAAGCTCCTTACTGGAGCTGTGAGAGGGAATTTTTGAGATACATAGTTAAGGAAAAATTAAAAATCAATCACAATAAAATTATTATCAAACCAGATGCAGGTGCCATTGTATATTATGTGCAGAATCCAGAGAAACACTATGCCTCCAGGGGTCTTTTATCATCTGACTAAGTTCATATTCTCGTATTTAAAACTACATGGTTTACACTGAATAGGTTAGTGAGAAAAGCAATGTGAATAGTAAACAAATACATATGCTGTTTGAATAGCACAGGTGCTAACAGGTAGTTGTTAAAAAAAAAAGTGGGAGGACTATAAGGGAAAATGGGAAACAAGGTCATCCACCTGTTTGCCAGTGCACACATTGATGGTCTGTCTTCCAGGCATTTATTTCACAGACTGACTCTAAACTTCTTTGGAATCGATTTCCTGGTTTGCTGCTTTGTAAATGGATCTTAATCCACATCTTGCTAATCTCTAAAGCTGACACTCTAGTCCCTTCATGTCATATATATAGACATCTTGTTCTTTCCTACTCATCCAATTTCCTTTTACCAGGAATTAAAACAAATTACTTGCAATATACATTTCAAAGACATCTTACATTTCTGAGCAAATGCTAGACTCATAACTGTCACTGACATTGCCTTGACTTTCCAAGTGGGAGAATTAAGACTCAGAGAGCTTAAGAGTTTCACAAGAGGTCATATGGGCTGGTAGAGAGAACTGACACTTAGGTAATGCTCCTCACATTCTTGGAATATTAATAGCTTTGATTTGTCCTGACTTCACAACCACTTTCTGGGAAATCAGTGGAAGGAAAGAGAGATCATTCTTAGACTCTTTCTAAAACGTAACTCTTACTATTTGTCACTACCTTTTAATTTCCCTCTGCTGCCTCTATTACTCTCCTTGGTAACTGCATTATTTAGTTCTATTAAATATTTAGGAGAGCAGTATGAGAGATGTCATACAAAATAAAGTTTTATGATCAACCGGATGCAGGTACCTATGTATATTATGTGCAGAAGCCAGAGAAACACTATCCCTCCAGGGCTCTTTTATCATCTGCCTGAGCTCATATTCTTTGCCTTCATTTCTTTCTGGCTTGGAACTTGACATGATTATTTATGTATTTCTGACCTCCAAGAGAATGATTTCACTTCTACATTCTACCAGAAGACAAAATCAGGTCTGTTCAGAGGACTGGATCACTGTGTCCAGAATCACAGAATCACTCTCCCAAAAGGTAAAACCACCTGGAATCACTTGCAGGCTTCCAGTCTTCTGGGAACAGGTTCTATCCCTTTTTGGAATGGGTATCCTCTAACTCATGTCAAAAGTGATAAAATTCATGTGAGAGAATTTAAAATAGAAACCTGCATTTATCATCTCAATATTTACATTCACTTTCATATTCAGTAGTTAATTTTGTTATCCTCAATTGTTAAAGTTATAATAAAGTGTTTACAGGGAAATTTTTGGCCAATGGTGATGAAGTGAATCTAGATAAAGGGAATACACCAATATGACTTTCTGCAAAAAAAAAGTTTCATAGCAATGATGTGCGGGTTTTATATTTCCCCTCCTTTGGATACTCTTTCCACCTATCTGACTTCTTTTATACAAGAATTGATCTCTGTCAAATAGTTGTTGCATGGTAAATATTAGCTTGCCCATTCATTTATTTCATAACAAATAGTTATTGAGCTCTACTCTGGGGTGGATATTATTTTTGCCATGAAGGATAGAGTGCTGTATGAAAGAAACAGGTTTTTATTCTTCTGATTCAATTGGAAAAGACAGATACTAAATTAATATGTAAATGAAAAAAATGTTGCTAAGTGCAATGCAGGCATATAGAAAGTTTGCAACATGTATATTAAATGCCTATATGTAAATTCATGTCTGAATGCAATCTTTTGCTCCTGCTGGGTACAAAAAAAAATGTAATAATAAATGGAGGTTGTAATGTCAACACAGAGTTAAGGAATAAGGTGGTAGAATCACTCTAGTAGGCAGAGCAGTGTTCTCCAAAGATTTCCAGGTCCTAATTATTGAGAATTCTGGATGTTATTTTATATAGCAAAGGGACTGGACCTATGTGATAAAGGTTGAGAACTCTGAGATGGAAAGTTCTGGGTCATCAAGATAGACCCAGATTAAAACAGATTCTCTCTAGGATCTTGAGAAAGAATTTGGTCCAATGCTACAGACACTTTAGTTTCAGCCCAGTGATTCTTACACTATATTTCTGACATACAGAAGTGTAAGGGAATAAAGTTCATTTGTGTCGAGAGTAAGTTAGTGGTGATTTGTTTCAATAACAATAGGAAACTAATACAATCACATGGAGGTGACTATGAGGTCAATAAAATCAGGGACTCATTGTCATCACTCACTTCATTTTGTCCTGATTTGTCTTTCCTGTTAACATTATGCTCTTTTTTCCAGGATATCTAGTTTTGTAGACCCACCCTCCTTTAGAAAAACCTTTGTGGCAAGGATGTTATATGTGTTTGTTTGAACCTTATATCCCTCTTCTTTCTAAAAAACACGCTTCTTTGTTAATGCAGGACTGTGGCACTGAGAAACTCATGAGTCTCCATTGCCTGTTTATTTGAAGAATTAAAGTACTTCAAAAAATCACTACTTTTTCCCCAGTTTGATCCTTAAAAGCAATTGATTCTGTCAAACAAAAACAGAATATGCTTCTTTAATTTCAGTAGTAGTGTCTTATTAAAAAGTTTAAAAAACTTTTAATATATTTGGGAAGCTAAATTTATGAAATATTACTTTCTAATATATATAGCAAAATGACTCATTCTTGGTTATTTTGCTTGTTTTGCAGCTTTGTGTATTTTAAATTTACCTTCTCCTATCTTTTTGGGAACATATTTGAGGCAGAGAGTAAGATAAGGATCTAGTAGACTTTCCCCTTGCAGGTAACTCCAACTGATGCCTGATAACAGAACCCAAGTGACACCCAACAATGTCTGATAGAAGAACTCAGCAGAGTCTAATTCAGTCAAAAGCCAGAAACCCTGAATCCTGTGTCCCTTACAGGGTACCAATCTTTGAAAGCCAGTCTTTCAAGAACTCCTTCTGGCAGGTTTGTCAACCTTCCTCTGTGTCATTCCAATTTCACTTAAAGTGATTTACACATTTTTAATTGAACTTGAAAACACATTTTACTAATAAGAGTTATATGCTTACCCAAAGTATTAAGTAGTAACACAATGTTGTTGTTGTTGTTTTTCACTTAAAAAGTTACAGGTCCCAATTGAAAAAGAATGAGTTCTTTATACAGTAGGATTCACTGGTGGTCATTAGAATTTACTAGAATTCAGCAGAGAGCTCTAGTTGTAGTTGGACTTGGGAAGGTTTATTAGAGATCCATGCCAGCGAGGGAAAGGAGACCACAGCCTGACTCCTGAAATGGAGTTTGGAGGAGATATTTGAAGGGGTAGAGGTAATGCCCCCTTCCTCCCGTCGTCAGATTCAGATGGATTATGGGCCAATCCATGATGTAATCTTCCTGTTTGAACAGGACTTGGGGTAACTCATCCTATAGGTTTCCACTTTATTTTACCTAGACTGTCTCCAATTGATAACATTTTAAACAAAAACTCTAACCCTGGTATTACCAGATATAATAAACATTATACATGTTTATTATGTATTTATAAAATGTTTTATATGTGCTATTTATTGCAACAATGAAATTATTGATTCTCAGATAAATATATGTAATATCTGCATTGCATAGAGTTTTTGTGTTTTTTTTTTTTTTAATTCTAAATAGGCTATGAACTGATCTCAGAGTTATTTGAGCCTATGACTTCCCCCAGGTACCACTGACTGTAAACCTGTGCCCCCTATCACAAACAATGGACATATTATAGTTTATATCTTTATAGAGACAGACAGAACTAATTCTTCTGCCCCACTTCCTGTCTCTCTCCACATCATCTGCGTATTGTACTGTACTGGATCACTGTGCATCCAACACATTGTGTACTCTTTTTTTATTTTGTTCAGGAGTGCTGAGACAACCTTCTTCCCAGGACTAGACCCTTATGAGTCTCATTCTTTAGGTTCCAGATTATTTAGCTAGTAGTGAAGGCTTTAGTATTGTTATCCACCATGCAAATTATCTGTAAGCTCTAGTTTTATTGGCCAGTATGAATTATTTGTAACAGTGCAATGGAGGCAATGTTAATAAATACACAACTCTCTGACTCCTGATGAGACTGGCCAGGCCTTCTCCAAGCATTTGGGATCCCCTGAGGCATTAGACACCAGCTCCTCACTGCCAAATCACTCCTAATAAAGGATCCAAGACAGATATTCTAGTCAAATCCTAACCAAGCAGATGAACCAAGTCAGTGTTAATTTGTCCTTCTGGAACACATTGCCAGAAGTGCTGACCCACCTTTGGCCAGGAGAACAGTTTTAATTTTCTGAAAGACTTTTCTCTACCTTCAACATTTCCCAAATTGTTGGAGACACTGAAAAACGTGATACTATTTCCTGACAATCTAGCTTACCCAGTTTTGTCCTATGAGGAACAGATAGATCTCACACACACAAACACACACACTCTACATGCATACATTTTTGTGCTTTATGTATTGAATAATCTTGAAAAAATTTTCCATGTTTTTAATGCTTGATCATGTTGTATAGCTAAACCACCTGATAGAAGATAGAAGTAGAAACATAGACATCCATGAAAACCCAGACCAAATGTCACCTTATTGATTTAATTCTCAATGACACACTCTTTGTGCTAAGACAAATATTTGTGTATATATCATCTTGATGATTTTATGTTCTCATTGGTTTATCTACTTCTTTTATCAGAACTTCAGAAGGGGAAGCTCTCCTTCCTCACTGATGCAACATGCAGTTCCTAACACATGGCTGGTGCTAATGGAAGTGTTTTAGATATAGTGTATGTAGATATGACCTAATTCTAAATCTCTCAACTCTCTTTCAGAGTGCCAAGAAAGAGTCCTGTCTTGGTCCAAAGGCATACAGCAATGATAACTTCATGAAAAGTCAAAACCTGTATAAAATATGGAATGTATGTATTGCTACACAAGTCACCTTCAAGAAATAGCCAGTTTAGCAAAGAGTCTAGATTGGTTAAATTACCCTACTATTACAGCTCATTTGTCTTTGTTGAACATATTTTAGAGTACAATAGCAATGTAGTTTCATTTCAGCAAAATTACACATAGTTTAAAAAAATCAATCATAATTCCAATTCCCTAAAACTACTGCTGTTAGCAATTTGGATGTGTTTTATCACATGGATAATAGACAATAAATAGACATTTATATTTTTGCTTTCAGAGCTGACCACACAAATAAGAAATATTCATTCCAAAATATTTATAAAATAGATGCAAGAAATTACATTTTCTTAAATATCTGATTATAATAATTAGCAGCATTTTGATCTATTTTCTTCTAGAGTTAGAGCCATGGAAAATGTTTTATACACACAGACCAAAGAAAATTCTAGTTATATCTATATCTATATATCTATATCTGTATATTATATCTACATACACACATGCACATGCACACACATATCTTGGTCTGGATGTCTGGAGACTGATACTATAGTGGGAATTTAAATTTCATCAATAAATACTAAATAGCTTGCATATTTTCAAGAGATGTAATACCTGGAAACCTAGGTGAATTAATTTCACAACAGTAGTGCTGATGAGGATACGTATCAACCAATGGAAAATATTATTACCAAAATAGAGTAGAGAATCACACCAATCAAAATTAAAGGGAATGGCTAGTTGGAGAGTATTTATAAATATTCAACTTTCAGAGGCCATACCCAATATGAATCATAAAAAAAAAATAAATAACACTCAAAATTTAACTATTGAAGACCATAAACACAGGTTCTACAATATGTTTTTCTAACTTTCCTCATTTTTTATCAATAATTTATCAAAAAGAGTTTTAACTGATTTCATTGGTCACATAATTATTTTTCTTTCTCAACTTGCCTACCACCATCTTCAACCTTATAACTTCTACTATACTTTATAATATCTTCTATATTTTACCACATTGATAACCATTGATAAAATCATAATTATTTTATTCAAAATCACAAAAAATATATGTAATATTTTGTCTTCTAGGGAATAACATAGTACCTTGATGTACTAAATAAATGGGGTCATGTTTGATGCTGAAAGGCAATTCTCCAAAGTTCTAATTTTGATTATTTATGACTAATTCTTCACTATAGGATAAAGGTTGTTCTTGTTTTATTTCAAGAAAAATTAATTTTTCTATTTAATTTGCATATTTAGAATCACAAACCATAAAAATCCAAATAAAAACTAGCAATATTTGAAGACATGTATTTCTTCAGAAATGTTCTCTACAGTTTCTTTAGCACTTCTTACTGTATATCATGAGCACTTTTACTGTCATATCTGCTTTTCCTTGTGAACATATTTCAAATTTTTATTTTAAGGTAGTTCCACAACATTATTCAAAATTAAAAAAAAATTAGCAAGCAAGTCCTGTGTGAATCTCACATGTTCTAGAAATATATCCACCAACATGAACTAAAATCACAATAACTACAGATGGTTATCTCATAATTATATAATGCTAAATAAATTTTGTCAGGTACTTCCAAATATGTTCTTTCTGAAATTTGCATTTCTTTGGATCCTGTCTCTTCTAGATGCTACTGAAGAAATATACTTAATAGTTAGTAGACAGGCTAAGAGCAACCCAGTAACCCAAATCTGCCTGCTCTAAGTGGTTTTACCACAGCAGTATCAGGACAACCATTCTCTAGTGTGTAAGATCTTCTATAGAAAATGACTTTAATACAATTATTGTACAATAAAAAAAGAAGAAAAAGATAAATAATATAGTTTCCAAATCAAGTACCCAAAGTTATCTATCCCCTCGTAGGTAAACACCCAGACAAACAAGGTTGAATCAAAGCTGGACCACTGAGGCCCAAAACCTGACACAAGTCTAAGGCACTTTATGTTGGGGACCCACAGGAAAGGGGCAGATGGGAACAGGCAAGTCGGCTAGGAAAAGAGCAAAATCAAAATACAAATCAGGGTAACAACTGCTATTAACGGTCTTCCCAGGGGGCTCTCACTTCCATCTGTTTCAAGTGTCTCCCACTTTCCCCTAGTATCTGGTACCAGTCCATGGCCAAAAAACAGGCATATCTTCTTCGGTTGTCTTTTTGCTCCACATGCCTCTTCTAGATGTTCTTGCTCTCCATCTCTCTCTCTACACCTCTCCTTTGCCAGGTCTTGTCTCCTCAATCAGTCTTCTTAGTAATTTTTAGCTTCACTTTCCTTCCCAGCTTCACCTTTTTTAAGGTGAGGCAGGGAACCAGGAACCACTCCTTAT
Organism: Uropsilus gracilis; assembly: GCA_004024945.1. NCBI lineage: Eukaryota > Metazoa > Chordata > Mammalia > Eulipotyphla > Talpidae > Uropsilus > Uropsilus gracilis. The sequence continues at coordinate 212,422 of PVHY01000220.1, forward strand.
CCTGGGTACCGTACACTCCATTACATAATGATATGAACTAAAATCACATTTTTGGTGGGCCAATGGCACCATTCTGTGTTTTTTACATATTACTCACACAACACATACACACTTATTGTGTATTAATTAAATTTGATTAATTAATTTAAACTTGATTTGATTTGCTTTTTTCTAAAAAAGGTGAATTTCTTATGCAAGAATTTTGGACATATTTCTGTTTTATCCCTGATGGGTATTTTTTTAGATTTATCTCATCACACCAGCCTTTTAGTATCATTTCACTCTTTTTCCTTAATTATTTTTATTTATGTAACACTGGTTTACTACTTTATAAAATTGTTGCTATCACACTACATCTAGTGTTAAGTTACCCATATTCCTCCACCATAGTCCATTGTACCTCCCCACTTTGATAGCTTCAGCATTGCATCCAGATATCTAATTTTTTTTTATTGATTTGGTTTTGTTTCAATATATTTCACATATAAAGGACACTACTGGTATTTTTCTTTAACATTTGTATTTTTCTTTGCTTAAAATAATTGCCTCTAGTTCCATAAATGTTGCACATGGCAAAAATTCATATGTTTCATAGCTGAATAGTATTCCATTGTATATGTATATACCGCACCTTCTTGACCCATTTATTTTTCATCAGGTGTTCAGGTTGTTTACATAATTTTGCTGCAATGAACACAATGTTTTTGCATTCTTTGAGTAGATACCTACGATTGAAAATGTTGGGTCATATGGTAGATCTGTATTTAATATTTTGAGAAATCTCCATAATTTCCTATAAGGCATGACACAGTCTTCATTTCTAGTAATAATGTGTGAAGTTTCCTTTTACTCTACATCCTCAAAAATACTTGTTGTTTTTGATCATTTTGATATGGAGAATTCTCAGATTTGAGGCACTATATCACTGAGGTTTTGAGTTACATTTCCCAGTGCATTAAGTGATAATGATTTTTTTGTTTGTTTGTTTTAATGTGCCTGTTGGCAACATGTATTTTTTTTTTTTGGAGAAGTGCTTATTTAGCTCTTTTATTTTGTGATTGATTCACTTTTGTTATTGTTGTTGCTGTGGTTAAATTGTATGAAGTCTTTGCAGATCTTTATTTTTGGTTCCTTGTCAGATGTATGGTATCCAAATATTTTCTCTTATTTAGTAGGGTATCTTTCTTCTTGTTTTAATAGATAATTTCTTTTGATGTACAATAATTTTGTACTTTGATGCAGTCCCAATTTTCATATTCCATTTTATCTCTTGTTGTTAAAGAAATCATCAAAGACATCACTGAACCTATGTCATAAAGTATTGTCCCTATACTTTTTTCTATGTATTTTATGGTTTCTGGTCTTACATTGAAGTGTTTTATCCATTTTGAATTGATATCCATGAATGGTGTAAGATAGCAATCTATTTTCATTCTTTGGCATGTGGCTGTCCAATTTTCACAACACAATTTGTTGCAGAGAATTTCTTTTTTCCAAAGTAAACTCCTGGGTACTTTGTCATAGATTAACAGTGTGTATAAGTGTTGGTTTTTCTCTAGACTTTCAATTTTATTTCACTGGTCTACGAACTTGTTTTTAGTCCCAGTATCATGCTGTTTTGATCATTATTTTTACTTTTAGTATAGCTTCAGGTCTGGGAGTGTGATGCCTGTATTCTATTTTTCAATCAGGATTTTTTGACTAGTTGGGGTCTTTTGTGCTTCCACATCAATTTCAGTTACGTTTGTTCCATTTCTTTGAAGATGCCATTGAAACTTTGATAAGGATTGTACTGAAATGTATATTGCTTAGGCTAAGATGGCCATTTTAATAATTTTCCTCAAGTCTAATATGCAGTCTGTGTTTGCAAATTATTTTGTAAAATCACGATCATAACATTAGCATAACATTTGCAGACCTGTATTCTGATAACATGCATTTTAAATAGAAAACTTTAAGTAGTTTTAGTTTTACCAAAAATTGACTGGAAAATAGAGTTCCTATATGTTTCCTCTTCTTTTTTTTTATAAAAATATGTTGCATTCGTTTAGTATATTTACTAGGGCTGAAGAACCAAACTATGTACAACTTATTAGCTACATAATTTACATTGGGTTCAATTTTTGTTGTACCTTCTAAGAGACTTGACAAAAATATAATGACATGTTTTTACCATCACCATATGCCACAAAATAGTTGCGCTATTTAAAAAAATTCCATTGCTCCACCTCCTCATCTCTCTCTCCTCCAACACTGATTTTTTTTTTTTTTTATTCTCTCCATAGTTTTGCCTTTTGCAGAATGAAGTGACTGGAATTAAAGTCATGACCCCAACATGGGCAGTGTTATTTATTCATAAAATTTAGACATTG
>PVHY01000220.1:214893-282945 GCA_004024945.1 Uropsilus gracilis
GAGATAAAAAAAAAAAGGATTCAAAGAGAGAGAAGGGGCATGAGAATGACAGGCTATTAAAAAGGAGCCAGAGTGGCCAGGCTGGACAGAAGGCCCCTTGGAAGAGTGAGCTAGTGGTGGCAAGGAGCCATGGTAGGAGAGTGGCAGAAGAGTAGCTGGTGTGGATTCAGTAGCAGAAGAGAAGCTGGTATGGAGTCAGATGACAGAATTGCAGAGCAAGGGTGACCAGAGGTTGCTGAGGGCAGGCCTGGTAAATGTGGTCAGGTGATGTTGAAGGTGAGCCTGACAAAGGAAGAAAGTTTAAAGAAACTTAGAGAAGCTGAGCAGCTCAGAAGACTGGAGAGAGAAGCAAAGAGAAGATTGAAAAGAAAGACTGGATTTTGCAGAATGCTTGTTTCAGGTTTGGAGGGGCAGAGGGCACATGTGTCTTTGGGACCTCTGAGACTAAAAGTGGTGACTAGGGTAAGAAAACTGGCCACTTGTGGCATTAAGGACTTTTTGTTTTCCTAGTTAATTTTCCTTTTTAATAAAACCCTGTTGTTTAAATGACATTTGACTGGCAACTGCAATGCATGGGTGGTAAGAATCTGAAAGAATCTGGGCAGCAGAAGCACATTCTTAAAGTGTTTTTTTCCTTTGGCTTGCTGGTTGGAGGCTTCTGCCCTATTTTGACCTGATGTCGGAATCACACAATACGTCCACTTAGAAATATGCATATAAGTTTGTAAAAAAGTAATATGCAAATAAGTATCCTACATACTTTTGGACACTTGATTATAACACATAGATAATTCTAGCATCAATTTTCATCTTTTCAATTCCTTATCTATATAGTGAACTGTGATTACCTCAGTAACAATTTTCTGATAATTATATCAGTCACCTGCTGATATTCCCTCTAATATTCTCCCTTGAAATAAGTTTCCTTTCCTAAGTGTTCAGTCTCTATTTTTCCCCTATTTTACTCTTTAGAAATCAAGTCTTGACTGAATATACCCTAGCTTTGTTTCTATTTGATACCATAGAAATTGAATTAATCTACTTCCTTCTTAGAAAAGTCATTTAAAGGTTAACAGAAACTGGAGAATCTCTTTGAATTTTCCTATAAGTCATAATTATTTTCCTCCACAAGGGAGGTAACACTTTGTTGGTAATAAACAAGGCCAAAAGTTCAACTGTGTTGGCAAAACAATTGCTTTTCTCCCTAGTGTCTGGACTTTAGTAACCAACTTTCCACATGTGTTGTTTTTCTTATCAGCATGGTAACCAAAACTCCTGCCTTCCTGTTTTCCAGAAATGAGAAGTACACAGACCTCATTTAATTAATTAAAAAGCAGGATCTCATTTACTCCATTGGTATCAGTGATTCAAAACATGCATCACTTTACTCCAGTATTAGATTATAGAAAATATGTGCATAAAAGGAGTAGTTAAGAGATAACATTAGGGACAACAACAGACATCTATCAGCATTAAAAAAAAAAAAAAAAAAAAAAAAAAAAAAAAAAAAAAAAAAAAAAAAAAAAAAAAAAAAAAAAAAAAAAAAAAAAAAAAAAAAAAAAAAAAAAAAAAAAAAAAAAAAAAAAAAAAAAAAAAAAAAAAAAAAAAAAAACTAACATCAAACAAGAAACATATAAACAAATCAAACAACAAAAATAATTATTTCCTTGTTCAAGTATAAATTGGATCTTGTCACTGTCACTGAAGATACAGTCTGGAAGCTTCCTAGATATGTGATAAATGCTATCTCATTTAATTCTTAGGTAACAAAGGTAACATGTCTAATATTGATTTACTTGTGAGGAAGTTAAAACCCAGATTATATCTTTCCTTCTGGTCAAAAGGCTAACAAAGGGGTGTGTATTAGTCCTTTTCATTTCACTTTCTACATTCTCCATAAAATCTCTACTTTGATCAGATGTACTTCTGAACTATGGACTGTGCATTTCAATTATCTTTTATATCCTTTGTATTTATTAAAGAGAGTTGTTCAACCTATACTAAAAGTTGGGAAGTTTGACACAAGTTTACTTAGTTTTTATTACTCTTATCTACTGTACAATCTATTTTTTAAAATAATATCACTATTATTAAAAAAAGAAGATATGATTATAATCTAAATTTCTAGGGACACAATTTTGAGACCCCATAATTAAAAGGTTGACAACTATCATGGAGTAAGTAGTCCAAGGTAAGATACAAAACCAGATTAATTTCTTTTTAGTATTCTTACTTCCTAATCTGATGTGGAGCAGTAAGTGATGCCGGGACCCCTATGTGGGCAGTATTGAGATTTAGACATTGACATCATTGGCTGTGTCTGAAAAACACAAAGATGGCCTAAACAGGAAAAGGGTACTGGCTAAACAGGATAAAGTTACTTTTACTTTGTTGCAAATCCAGGTAGGGAAGATAAAATGTATCACCAAGGTGCACAGAGGGAAATTGGAGCCTTTGCTTTTAGGAAAAAAAAAAATAGGGAACTAAAAAGGCAAAGAGCAGAAACTAGAGACAGATATTTTGGGAGAGTAGAGAAGAGACTGGCAGGTGGGTAAAGAACAGCCCAAGTGACCCGGCTAGGCAGAAGCCCCTAAAAGAGTGAGTTGGTGGTAGCAAGGAGCTATGGTGGCTGGCAGAAGAGTGCTGGTGTGGAGAGTGTGGCACCGCAGCAAGGTGACATAGTGAGCTGGTACCTGGAGATGGCCAGGGATTTGGAAATGCTGGGATTTGTGCATCAGTATTTTAAGAAGCTTGGAGAAGCAGAGCAACTTGAAACGCAGAGAGAGAAGAAGCAAAGAAGATGCTGGAGAAAGACTTGAATTTGCAGAGTGCCTACCTCTCAGGTTTGGAGGGACAAAGAGGGCACCATATTGGACATGTGTTTGGGACTTTTGAACTAAATGGTGACTGGGGTAAGATAACTGTCACTTGTGGCTTTAAGCACTTTTTATTATCCCTGTTAATACTCCCTTATAAATACAATTCCTTGTTAAACTGTATTTTGAGTGACTATGCATGGACAGTGTGGACCTGTGGTTGTTGGTTAGTGACTTTTTCACATTTTTAGCCCGATTTCATAAAGGGCACTAAACCTGTCCAAGAACAGTATCCAGATAGTCTATCTGTCACTGTATGAGTGAGCACTTTACTACCACACACAGTTGTGGAAAAACCACTGAAATTAAGAAATAATGGGTTTTATTTAACTAACAAGGAAAAACAAAGAGTCACTGAAACTTTAAGTGGCCAGTTATCTCAAAGCAGTTATTAACCAGTGTTTTGAAGCGCTAAACAAAAGACTTCAAGATGGTGTCTTCCTGCCACCGAAAACCTGTAACACCTGGCTGTCAAAAGCAACAGGCTGAGGAATCCAATACATGAAAACAGCAGAAGTTACCAAATTCAACTTTTGCAACAATAACGTCAGACCAGCACCACCAAGAACAACAGCACTGGCCAAAAGACCCCCACAAACAGTCCACCTTCACATAGCTCAGTGAGGTACCCAGCTCCAGGCTCTCACTTTCAACCTCAGGTCTGTAACAGCAGCAAAGCAAAACTTGCAAAACTTTTTTCCTCCAAGGCCAGCAGAATGAAGCCTTCTTTTCATGTCCTTTGGAGACCATAAACCACAGTCTGGAAGATGGGCATATTGGAGGCTGGAATGGCTGACCTGGGAATTGCTAAACCCAGGGACTGGCTTTTCTTATATCCTTATCAGAGTCTCAATCCCCACAGATTCTTTCTCGCCTCCAGGTATATCTCTGGTGCTATTTCTCTCACCTGTGCCCCAACCCCTCAGGGAATACCACCTGTAACACTTTTGCTGTAACTTTGCCTTTCAACACTGGTTACAAACCCATACCAACAAAGTCACATTTCTTGAATACTTCATGTATAAATCAAAATAACTTTTATGTTAAAGTGAATAATTTTACTTAGGACACTACAAAACTGATTTCAGCATTGGGTATTTGACAATACCATATATCATGAAGGCATGGAGGACAGATATACATGTTATAATACCTATATTTCAATTGAAACTTTCAATTGAAACTAACATCAGGAAATAAAGACAATTGTTGAAGTGAATTTGGATATATGTTGGAGAGTGGATATACATATTTAGAGTGGATATATATTTTTAAATACTGCTAGTTAAATAGGAAGGAAATGATCAAATCTGTAGGGACAATAACTTTGAACTCCCTCTTTGCACACTCATAATCGGATAACTTGGATTTTAGGCCTTTAAAACATGCATTTCCATGCTTAAAATATCCATCCTTTTTGGATATTTTCACTTATGTGGGGGATATAGAGAAACAGCAAAAGAAAATCAGACAAAACAAACTTTAAAACTAACCCTTGATAGCTGATCATAAATCTGAGCCGTCTAAGACAAAAGAGACTGAGGGAAGGCCAGGGAGTAGAAGGGAAAGGGTGGGGGGGGGCAGTGCAAGATAATAATGGACTATGGTTGGTGGAGGACTGTGTGTGCTTTGGTGATGGGAAGAAAAACACTGATAATATCTTAGGGAAAATATCTTATATGGTCAAAAAGTTAAGCAATCAAGTTTACAAAACAGTGGTATATAATTTTAAAAAAAAATTTAAAAGGGGGGAAAATCCTTGTACCCTGAAACCACTTTCCCATAGGAAAACACAAATTTTGTGCAAGAGTACTGGGACAAGCACTTTGTGTACAACTTCCATTATTTTTTTAGGATGATTGGTTTGTGAACATCGTCAATCCCGATTTAATGTTAAGTTTCTGTGCTTTTGAAATTCGTCAAAATGGGGCAAAAGCTTCTGACCAACAAGCCACAGAATAAAGAATGGCATTTTAAAAATGCAGCTTCCATTGCCCACCTTCTTAACAGATTTGTATCACCCACACAGCCATTGCTAAAGTCACAAAAAAATTTAAAACACAAAGAAATTTATTTACAAGGAAAATTAACCAGGAAAATGAAAAATCCTTAATGCCAGAAATGGCCTGTTACTTTTCCCCAAGTACCATTTAGTTGAAAGTCCCAAATACATGTCCTTCAAACCTGAGGCAGGCACCCTGCAAAGTCCAGTCTTTCTCCACCATCTTCTCTTTGCTTCTTCTCTCTCAACTGTTCTGAGCTGTGGCTTCTCCAAAGCTCTTCAAACTTTTCCAACAAATGCTGATGCAAAGTCAACGTTCCAAATATGACACCTTGTTGCAGCTCCAGGTGCTTCCTTTACCAGGCCCACCTTTGGCAGTGTCTGGACAAATTCACCAGGCTTGCCCTCAGCAGCTCCTGGTTACCCCTGGCCTGCCATTCTGGCATCTGACTCCATACCAGTTATTTCTCTGCTGGCGACTCTTCCACCATGGCTCTTTGCCACCACCAGCTCACTCTTCCAGGGGGCTTCCCCTGGTAGGCCTAGAGGGCCTGTACTCTCAGTCTACAGATTTTCATCTCACTCACTTCACTCTTTACTCATCCTTTATATCCTTCCTTTTCCCACTTTTTGCTTTTTCCAGGCCTTTTTCTCAGATCCCGCAGACTGGGGCATTTTGGCATCCAAACAATTTTCAACTGTGTCACTGCCCTGTATCATTTTTACTGCATGTTGTAAATAACACTGTCAGTTATGACACAATGACTCTTTTCCAAGAGTCATTTCATTTAATATGGACCATCCTCAGACTTATAATAGCTACCAGTAAATTGTTTGAAGAATCAGTTCATCAACATCGGACTCTTAACGTTTTAATTTTACATTTATTTTTCTCTTTAGCACACTGTTATAGGAAATTTTTTTAAACTCAGGAAATTGCATAAAATAATGTAACAGAAACCTACTAATAAGATGGTATATTCCATGTATTCTTTCTGAGCCTGTACTACTTCTAAATTAAAATGCCATTTTCCATGTCATTCTGTGCAAAAAATTATATAATGTACATTAAAAAAATGACAATGTGATTTATCATAAAACCTCATTTTCAGAGCAATGACTAGGATTAACTTGACTTGTTTTATTTATATATTTATATATAAACATAATTATGAAACAATATTTAGATTTGATTATATGCATTCATTTGTTCAACATTTTTTACTCATATATTCATTTCATTTAATATTTATACATGCACATGTACCTAGACTATTTTGTATTTTATCTTTTATATGTGACTATATAGTATATTTTATTTGAATCCTTTTCTCTTTTGGGACATTTACCTACATGCTAATGAAGTTAACAGTTCTGCTGCAATGATATGATATGAAAATCAAAAAGTATTTCTTAGTATAAAAGAGGTTTGTTTTTGGCTCACTTAACTTCTAATGTAGGCCAAGAAATATTTTACATTTTACCTCCCCATTCTTTAATATGCCCTCAAGAAGCAGAATATCACTTCTTTCACATACTCTTGCTGGTTTCAAAGTCACATGAACCTGATCTAACAGAAAGGGCTTCTGAAACATAGACATATATTAGGAAATGTATTTGCCTCAGACCTAAGGAATGCAAAAACAGTAATTTTATGTTCTTGTATTTTTAGTTTTAGATGTGATTTTTAGTTTTAGATGTGATTTTTAGTTTTAGATGTGATTTTTAAATGTGATTTGTTGGTGATGCTTATATATGTTTTATCCTGCTGAAGCAGATGTATTCTCTTATAGATAGTCATGACACATTCTGTTCTTTAATTAGATCTAAAGTAACTCAATTGCTATTTTGATATTCATTTCTGTATCTTGGTTGTCATGTATTGCGATTGAATTAAAATTTGTAAAAGAAGATTATTTAACTTTGCTTTAAAATGAGTGCCCTAAAACTTCTTTAATCCCACAGATTTATTATTTTTAAAGAAAAGGTTTATGATTGATCTATTTCTTCATCAATATTTTATCATTCTTGATATATTAAAGTGGGACCTTTCTATTTCCTAGTTATCAGAACTATGTGTTCTAGATATTTAAATGTTTTACATGAATTTTGATTTATTAATGATTCCCCTAAATATTAAAGTGTTTTAAAACAAATTTGTCTCAATATAAAAGTGTTACAGAAATAAAAGCATATTCTATAAGATGTGTCTTGAAGAGATTTTTAAATCTATTAATCTTTCTTATCTTGTTATATGTAAGTATGTGTGTGCATATGTGCATGTGTTTCTATAAAAGTTTGTCTCTGTGAAATAAATTTATGTGTTATTTTCATGGTCATTAAACTATAAATACACAAATTATTCCAAGGTCCTCGTGATTTATGAGGTATTAAGAATGACTTTTATTTTCCAACTATTTATACATGTTTTGTATCTACTTTGCTATTTATAATTTCACTGCATTGTCACCAACAGATGTGCTCTCTGATACGTACTGTTATTTGTTTTCTATTTGATAGCCATGTCTTTTAAAAGCAAGTTGTAATTTTTGAGACGTTATCTTTATCAGAACTTCTTAGCAATTTGATTATGGCATGAGACTTGTGGTGGCTATTTTAAACATAGTAGGTAAGCTAAGATTTCTAACCACAATGGACCAAATGCTTGTGTTTGATCCAAATGCATATGAAGTCTAAATTCCTAATGTGATTGTGTTTGCAGTGGGACCTTCAGGAGGTAGTTAAATCATGAACATGGAGCTGTTCTTTTTTCTTTGTTTCAATCTTTCTCCCTGTTCTTCATTGGAATACTTTGTAATACAATAAAATGTATGTTTTCTTTTCTGGCAACCAGTCTGCTATTGATCACTTCTAGTGGATTTCTCTTAGTCAGGTATTTTGTTTTCAATTTTTAAATCCTATTCAGTTCTTCTATATAATTTATTCCTCTTCTCTTCAAATTCATTTTTCTTTGTGTCATTAAATATCTGGATCATTTACATAATACTAGGTAAATGTCCCATTCTGCTAATTCTACCCTCTCCTAAATTTCTAAAGCAATTTCTATTAATTAATTTTATACTACTTTTCAGTGATAATTTTGATTCCGTATTTTATTATTTTGTAATTGAATGTGGGGCATTGGAAACTTAATATTTTTTTGAATCCTATATGATTTTGTATTCATCCAAAGTATGAAAGAACATTGAAATTCAGTCATTACTTTTGGATTGTGTTTTGAAGTTTGTTTTTAAGCTTGTGTTGTGTACAACTAGAATAAACTATATTACAGAACTCATTTAGATTCTTTTTTAAGTCAGGGCTAAAGACCCAATGTATTCAGTGAATTCTCTAAACTTTGACTGAAATAAGCTCAAACAACTCAGTGTTCTCTGTGAACTATGTGATTTGTTGATCTTAGCCCTTTTATAATTATTCTTTCCTTGAAAATTGTCCTTTTTCATGTAATAGGATTTCTCGCTGCGAGTGTGCATGCTGGTATTCAGGGAAACACTCCTGGGACCTTATGTAGATTGAAACTTTATATTTCTGTAGCTTTTGTTCTTTAGCTCTTTCTACCTCTGAAAACAATATCCCCTCATTTGGACCTCCCTAAGTTTCAAGCTTTTTCCTAACATGAGCAAGATATCAAATGTCATCTATATTTCTCCTGCTTTTGTTGCAATATGTAAATTACTTCCAGTCTGCATGTTTAGGCAATAGTTTGATCATCCAGTTTGTCTCCCTTTTCTTATGAATTACAATCTGGGCTGCTGTAGCAAAATGGTTATTTTTCTCCAGTTGCCTAGTGGTTATAATGTAACAGTAATTTCATAATATATTATTATTTTTTCACCTAAAGCAAAAATTCCTCCAAGTATTTTCTCTTTTAATCATGGTTATGTGTTTTATCAAATATATTTTATTTTTCCTTTCATTCTATGTTTTGAGTTAAAGAACTATATGATGCTCACTCTCTTTTGTCTTTAAGAGTTCCACACTATATCACTAGTGGTATACTTCTAATTATTTTAAAATACATGCTATAAAATTAGAAATCATTTTTAATGAAATAGAACTTTCCTAACTATAAATGATTATTTATTTATTTATGCTAAATAGTTTAAACAAGTTATATTAAGGGGGGGAAGTAAATTATTCAGATAAGTAGATTGACTTTTGGGATTGAATACTATTGGGTCCAAGGATTCCTGTATTTATGTGCACACACACTTGCACACATACACACAGTTTGCCATCTTCCCTGTGTTCTCTGTTTGTCTCACTTTACCTCCCTCCTACTTTATTGTTGTCTCTTGACTTTAATTTCCTGTTTCCTTTGCATTTGCCTCATTCTCTCTCCCTAGCATTTTCCCTCTATGGCCAATAGTAGTGTCAATGGCTAGAAAAGTTAACTCTTCACATAATAGTTGCAGGGAAGTTATCTAACTGGATCTGCCCATTTCTTATAGCCACTCCAGATAACTACCATATTTTAAAAGTGGGTATGATGATTAGTTTGGCCTGAATTATGGGACCATTCAATGCAATACATTTGAGGTGGTTATATAACGGGACAAATCCTAGTCACACAAAACCAAGTTATTATGAACTACTTTGTATCCATGTCACTTGTTTTACTGATATTTTACTGAACTAAGCATATATATTTGAAATATCAAGCAATAACGTTACATTTAAAGAATAATTCGAAAAATATCTAAGATTAAAATAGAATCATTCTAGTCATAGCTTTTCTGTTTTTTGTTTTGTTTTGTTTTAAGAGTAGGTCTCACTATGTTCCCCAGAGTAGTTGTGATCACGCAGATTCAAGCGATTCCCAGCCTCAGCCTCCCATGTAACAGGCACCCACCATCATACCCAGCTGGGATTACAGGTGCCCACCACCACACCCAGCTTTTTTGTGAATCAGGTCTCACTATTTTGCCTGGGGCTCTTGAATCCACGAACTCAAGCGATCCTTGTCCTCTGACCTCCCAGCATTTGAATTATTAGTGTGTACCACCATGCCCAGCATAATGATAGCTTTTCCTTGCAGTCTTCTACTTCATTATCTTCTCCAGTCACACTGCTACTACAATTAAATTGCTGTATTCACAGTCTTCTGAATCATGACCTCTGTTTTCGTAAACCTCATTTTTTTTAACCACTCTTTTCTAAAGAAATGCTCTCAAATTTTTATATCTTCTGTTGGTAAAAATCCTACTCATTTTTAAATACTCATTATATTAAACTTTACCTAATCCAGCATTAACATCATTTCCATTTATCTTGCCTCTGAAGTTCTTCAAGTGCTTTTTTTTTTTTTTGGGCATATAGTAATTTTTTCTTTATATATAGTTTTCCCTAATATATTGTTTATGTACTACTTTTGGGAAGATAATTTGCTTTATAACTGAACTTGAAATAAGGGGATGTACTTTTATACCCTCCAAATTCTGTGTAAGGCATTCCTTGGTTGAGTTACTTAAACTTTGATACCTACTATTTATTCTTGTTATATAGTGAGTAATGATATCTTTTTATGATTTTTATTCTCCTTGCACCCATTTCTATACCTAACACCCAACTGAAAAATATGTGTTGATTGAACACTAGAGATTAAGAAAGAATCATACATTATAGACTTGACATCATCATTTATTTAATTTACCACCATTGGACAGGGTTATTAAAAATGGAGGTTATATTCTGCTTTATTTCCCTTACTTCTCAGCTTATTATGGTAATGAATAGATTAAGGGTGATGACTGATTAGTAGGATTTTGATGATGTTACTTTATTTTTTTTCCCAGAAGAATCTCTGGCCAAAATGTTTTTTAAATGTTTATCAATTGATAATTGTAGAAGATAGCAAAAAAAAAAAATAATATCTAAACAGAATGGTTTTATTTGTGACTGTTTATCATATATTTTTTACTGTAACTGAGTAGAAAAAAAATCACAATTTAGCAACATAACCATGATAGAAAAGAGTCTTGTATTAGCAATGACCTTTAATAAGGTACTTCTAAAGTCATCTCAATGGACCAGTAAAGAGTCTGGAGATTTTATTGTATAGATGATGGAGTTAAGACTCAGAAACTTAAATAATTCAGATGCAGTCATAGTGACACATTATTCATCCTAATATCAGGGTACCTCTTGGCTAGGCACAAGAAATAGTTTAACCAAAAATGTATAAGCTTACTATAAAATTACTTTAGTAGACTAGCTATAAAACAGCCCCATTTTAAATACAGAAAATTTCATGCTAAAAGGATGCTTTGTTTATATTGTTCATCCTCAAGTACTGCTTTTTTCCATTTACCTGCAATTCTTATCTTGCATTTGGCAACATCAAAACTCTTTCCTCAGTGATTGCACTTGCTGCAGACAGCAGAAAAATCTCATATCAAGAACTGAATGAACTAGCAAGAGAGTAAATCCGAAATCAACAAAGATCTTATGTTCACAGTAATTTACCAGGCAATGTATAACAAAACCGGGAGAAGTCCTGTGACATAAAGCTTGGAAAATATTGTCTCATTATATAAATTAAGTGTAAGTGATGTAATTTTTAAACTTAATTTTAGTTTTTAATTGATTTCGCATTAGATACACACACAAACACATAATAACATTGTTGTCTACTCCAATATTCTCCTATCACCTTAACACCTGTGCCCCCTCTTTATCTCTTGTGCCCTCCCTGCCTTGATTTTACTCTCTTCCCCCTCTTTGCTCAGTATAATTTTTAACATATCTTAGATTATCAGTATAACAACTCTTCTTTAATAGTTCCCTGTTTGGAAAAGAAACCAGGAACAAGTATTCACTTAAAAACAAAAAGAATAATGAAAGAAAAATTTATTATGTTTTACATATGTGGACAAAATTTTGTTGACCCCTATATTTTGTTCTTTATATTTGTTATGTTATACAGAATGTATCTATTAGTTTGCTTTTCCTTTTCCATAGATTTTCAAACTCTTGAATATAGTATATAACTTTATATATACTGAAACTCCAATTTCAAATATTGGCGTATAATATTTCACTTACTGTTTTTTGAAATGAACCATTTTATGTATTCTTTTACCTGTTCCTATTAAATATATTTTTAATGAAATGTCCAAAACATTTATCCATTCTATTGTTTTGTTTTCAATAATTCCAATTATTGGCATTTATTTTTACTGAGCCTTATTCCATACTTAAACATAGCATGAGTGAATACTAAATGTGTAAGGTACTTATGGCTTCAGTCTTATAAAAAAATCTAGACCTACCTAAGTTGCTTTTTTTAAAACAAAATCAAGACACAAAACTATTTTTTTACAATGTCAGTGGGTAATATAGATATATATTAAGTGAATCACTGATATTTTTACCTCAAAATCAAAATTTTCTGAAATGGGTAAATATGTAATAAATATTTCTTATTGAATTTATGTTCAAAGTGATAAAATTTCAATCCAATAAGGATAAAAGAAAATAAAAAAATACTTAAGTTTCTAAGTACCAATACAAATGACTTAGACAAGTTAATCAACTTCTTGATTTCATCAATAAATGAAGTCAAATCAGCCTGTCCATATTATATTGACTGTTAATAGATTTGTGTGTGTGTGTGTGTGCATTTTCTTTTATGGAAAACTCAAATAGTGGTCAGATGATACGCATGTGCTCAGGAGAAAGTTGAGAAAACTTCAAAACCTAATCCGTTCATACTCTATCAAGCTAAATTCTTCCAGACTGAAGTCTCATAGATGCAAAATGTAACTAAACAGAAAAGAGTCTTGAAAATCAAGACCAGACACTTTATTCCCTTTAGTGATGTTTATACATTTTATATTAAATAATTTACTTATATATAAATTTTACATATTTGTAATTCCCGGGGTTCAGCTACCACCTTCCCTCCCTGACAGTTCCCACCCTCTCCCACCACCCTCCCTCCCCAGTTGTGTATTTTAGTTTGGTTGTTAGTTTGTTTTGACTTTTCATCATGGCTTTTTGTTTATTTTTCCCATGTCCCACATATTAATGAAACCATTTGGTTTCTGTCTTTTTCTTTCTGACTTGTTTGTGCGAATATGGTTTCTTCTAAGTATAATGCATGTTATCATAAAATTGTCAAATTTGTCATTTGTAATTAATAAGTAATATTTCATTGTGGATATATATATATATATATATATATATATCATATATCTTTTTCATCCAGTCATCTGTTTTGAGACATTTGGGTTGTTTCCATGTCCTTGCAATTATAAATAGTGCTGCATTAAAGATCCGAGCACAGGTGTCCCTTTGTACAAGCATTGAAATCTCCTTTGGGTAGATTCCCAGCAGAGGAATTGCTGGGTCAAATGGTAGTTCCATTTTTATTAGTTTGCAGGTCTTCCACACAGCTTTCCGTAATGGCTGAACCAGTTTACATTCCCACCAGCAGTGTAAGATTGCTCCTTTCTCTCCAGATCCATGTCAGTACTTTCTCATGGACTGGAAGAATTAACATCATCAAAATGGCCATCCTACCAAATGCAATCTACAGATTCAATGCAATCCCTATAAAAATTCCAATGACAATCTTTAAAGAGATAGAACAAAAGTTACTGAAATTCATATGGAATAACAAAAGACCTCGAATATCAAAAAGCATTCTGACCAGAAAGAAAGAGAACAGAGGTATAATAACTCCAGACGTCAAATTATACTACAAAGCTATAGTAATTACAACAGATTGGTACTAGTTTAAAAACAGACAATCAGATCAATGGAACAGAATTGAGTGCCCTGAAATAAAATCACAGATATATAGTCAACTAATCTCTGTCAAAGGAGTGTTTACACATTTCATCTTATTATTGATTGTTTCAAATTTTCTGATCATGAATCTTTTTTTTCCTAAGAAACTAATTTATTTCACAAGTTCTCCTTGACTTCTTTTTTGAGTAGAAATTCTGCTACTGTTAGAGTAACCACATTAGTTAGTTTTATAGGGACTGTCTTATACTTATTGTCTTGTATTCATAATTGATAGAATTTCCTGCCTAATGTTTAATCACATATGTTCTAAATTGGAATTATAACTTAGATGAATTATCCATTATCAAACTCTAACTTTAACTCCATCCTGAGACCATTCCTGACTCTTCTTTCTCTTCCTCTCTCACACACATTTATACATACATACATACATATATATATATATATTTTTTTTTTTTTTTTACACACACACACAGAGTACATGATAAATGCAAAAGTGATTAGAGAAGAAAGATACCTGGAGATGTTTCAGGTAAGAGGTCGGTATTAATCTGTGCATTGGCAATGAGGAGAAATATTGTAAAGAGAAGACAATATTAGTTTCTCACTGGGTTTGTAACAAATTACTACAAATAAGTCTCAAAACAAAATAAGATACTACGTTACAGAGATGGGAATAAGTTTCACAATGCTAAAATCAAGAAATCAATAGGACTGATTCCTTTAGAGGATCTGTGACAGAAACCCCTTCTTTCTCTTAAAATGTTCAAAATCCCTCAATTTTTATAGCCAAAGTACTATAACCTCTATTTTCAGAGCTACAGCATAAACTTACATGATTTTGAAATTCCTATCTCTCTTTTATAATGACCCTTATGATTACATTCAAGTTAATTTTCTCTTCCAAAATCTGCAAGGTAATTATAACTGCAAAGACCTTTTGTCATTTAAGAGAACCTATTTACAGGTTACAGAGATTATAATATGGAGATCTTTGTAAACTCACTTTTTATCCTACCAGATTTCAACCTTAATCCCCAAAGATTTACATCCTTCCCACATGTATAATACATTCACCTCACACAAATATCACTGAAATCATCATTTTAAATCCATACTCTATGAAAGTCTCATCAGCTCAAAAGTCCCATATTTCATTATCTAAATCATCTCAGCCAGGTATGGTAAGAGTATGAGTGTTACCTATAGTGGGCTAAAACTCCACTTCATGTGGACTTGTGAGTCATCTTCTAATGACTATGTAGTGACATAGTGACTATGTAGAGACATAAGCACAGAAATGTAGCCATAGCCATTCCCATTCAAAAAGGGAGAAAAGGTGTCATGAAAGAAACCTCAGTTCTAAGCAATTTTGAAATCCAGCTGGGCAAGCTCCATTATGTTTCATTGTCTGGGCATACTATTCCCTGACTTACAACTTTCTTCTAGTCTCACAGATTTAACCTTGGAATAATTCTTCCTTTTTCTTGAAGTATAGCACATGCTTGTGGCTTAATCATTTTATGAAGCTATTTCTATTTGTAGAACTGTTACCAGTGATTAAAGGTGACACACCCCTTGTTGAGGATTTACATGAGGAAGAAAGTAGAGAGGGGATAAACCCTGCGGGCATGAACTTTTGGGCTAGGTGGAGACTCACAGAGAGGAAGACACCCTCTGTAGGGTTGGAGACTCCCCAGGAGAAATAAAAGGTTATCTGGGGCCACAATTCAGAATTCAGTTATCAGGGATTCAATGTAGTTGGAGTTTGAATGACTCCAGGATTCATGATCAAGGAGTTCAGCTTTCACCATACCAGTCCTCTGAACTGAGGTTGTTGATCTTAGAAAAGCATGAAGGAGCTCCCCTCATCTGGCCTTGGAGGAGAGAGGTTTGTAAATAATTCTGAACTGCCATTGCAGTCCTGAGAGAGTTAGGTGCAACCTGGGCCTCCTGATCTGTGGGAGTGTTTTTCACCCTTGAATTGCTGTTGTTTTCAGCATGAGGTGTTAGAGGCGGTTGCTACCATTGTCTTGAGTGACTTTTGATGGTTTGGACTACCTCAGGGTTGGAGCAGGAAGAAGGCTAGAAGCTGTGCCACTCAGAGACTGATAGATGATGTCATCTTTTGCATGTGCACCTCTAATGTTGAGAATTCTGCTTCAAACTTGGAGCAGACAGGAGGGGCCATTTTGGGCCACATGTGCTTCGAACAGGTGTTTAGGATGGAGACTGAACTATAGAGTAAGATTAAAGGTCATTCATGGCCTCAGTGACTCTTGCTCTTTCTTTTTGTACATAAATTCAGCATATGTTTTTCCATAACCAGGTGTGTCTTGCAACTATGCCCGCATGACTGGGAATGCTGGATTTAGATTCTGGGTTCTCCACATGTAAGGCTGGCATTCTGCTTGTTTTTACCCACTTCAGAAATATATGATCTGACAGTCTTTTTTTAGTTTTGTTTCCTCCAACTAGTTTAGTCCATAAAAGCAATATCCCTGCTCATTTAAAATTCTTTAAAACATGGTAGCTCTTTTTTAATGTAAGCCACCAAAATTCACACTGATAATCAAAAGTATTGTTTCCACATTTTCCATGAATAATATCATCTCTACTCCTAGTTTCTACCTTGTTACTAGAAGGGATACATTTAATCTCATCAAAGAACTTATTGAATAATAGAATTCATGGATCTTTTGATTTTTTCAATGTGATAAAATATCTTTTACTTTGTAAATTACTTGAATTAATTTTATCATTTGCAATCTGATAGGTTGAGTCTTACCTAAATCAGAAACTTTGGCTCCTTTTGTAGATAACAATTCTCTCAGGTAATTGTTTCTATTTTCTCTCAATTAACTTTCTATTTTATGTTACACTAAGTAACAAGAAATTACTAGATTGCATCTCCAACATTTTGCTTGAAAAGTGTCTCATATATTTAATCAAGTTCTTTTTTTTTACAAGTTCTATTTTCCAAGTAACTATTGGATATAAATCAGTTGAGTTTGATAAATATACTAGAAGTTTTGTAGGTAGTAACATGAAATATTGGAAAGGAACATTTAGAAAATATGTGTTTTCATAACTATTTTTGTGTTTTTTTTTTAACCACAGCTAATTGCCAAAGTATACCTAAAAACTTATGAATACACAGACAAGTAATCAGTCCTATCTGCTTTCTACAAGTTCTGAACCTGGTAAAAAGTACAGAGTACTATAAGTTACAAAAGATATATATTATTTTTAAACTTTGTAGCTTCTCAAAATCAAGAAGCTAATCTTAACATATTTGATATGTTATTTTACAGCTGTACCTATAATGAAAATTGAATTGAGTGTACAGCAATCTTTCTAAAAATCCTTTTTTATACGTCTTGTTTTTCACCAAATGCTGTAATATATCACAAAATTTTCTTAATCATAATTTTCTCTCTTTCTTTTTTCTTTGTTCTTATTCCCGTTCACCATTCTTTCCTGTCATTGTTTTCTTATCACCAAATTCCCTCCTTCCCTTTCTCATGCTTTTCTTTATATAAAGTTTTTCTATCACTGATTTACCTCAGTATTCTCTCCATTCCTTTGACATGCAGTTACATATTCGAAGAAAGACTTGAAAGTGACAAGACCTGAGTTATGTAGCTATAAGTAGTCTTTTCCACCATATCATACTTGATGTGGGCTAAATAAATCTAGGTTATCATCTTATCTAAATAAAATATATGTTCTATTTCACATTCACATGAGGGTTGAGAAGCTAAAGTAAAATGAAAATATTTTCAAAGATGTGACCAGATATATAAAGAATATGTTTAACCTATCACTTACTCAAAACATTTATCACAAAGAAGTGTATCAAATGGGGGAAATAAAATATATAACAAATGTTAAGTAATATTTTGGGAGAGTTTAACCCAAACTGGAGATAATAATGATTTTTAACTTGAAAAGTGATCATGAGGTAAATTTATCAAGATGAAGCTACATAATCAAACAAATATTGAGTTGAACAGAAAATAAAAGAAGTTCCATACAGTAGGAACAACATCTCTTAATATAGTTATATTTGGAGACATGACAGGTTGGAAGTGAGAACTGATTATCTTCAGGGATTACAGACTACTTTAGGTGGCTCGGTAGTATGTAGAAAGAGAAGAAAGGGGAAATGTCTTCTATACCAATTTATGGAACATGGAATAACTAAAGAGAAGGAAAACTGATAAAGAATTTATTTATTGTGAGAGGGCTGAGGGTAGGTGTGCTAAAATATAACACAACAGGGTTTTCTTTTTTCTTTTATCAGGTATTCAATTAACATATGGTAGATAAGATTTCTAGAAGTTAAGTCCATAGATCTACTGCTTGAACAAATTATAACTCAAGCATCTCCCAATAACAGAGGCAAATATATGATGTAAGACTCAGTATTGGAAAAGAGGACAGCACCCAGCCTACGGGTCCTGGGATTACAATCCAAGCCTGATGCTACATCCTGTGTTTAAAAGCAACCTAGAGAAGAAGTCAATACAAAACTACAAGAGATAATAAGACTAAAGAACTAGTGCAGTGGATGGAAATCATTGTGGATTCCCTCTATACAACTGTGGAACCCAGGAAACAGTAGGGAGTTCAAATTCCAGTTACTGGAAGTGACTCTTTGGTGCCTTATTGTCTCAGTCTCTTTTCTACCTGCTCCACATACAGCACGAAGCAAAGGATAAACACGAGAAGACTAGTTTTAAATGAGGAACTAGACCAATCAGGTCTAACAAACATCTGTGTAACATTTCACCATCACATTGTTCCATATACTTTTCTCTAAGTGCCCATAGACTATTTTCAACTCACTTGATACATAAGTCAATTGATAATAAAACTGTAAAGATCAGAATTACATTCAGTACTTTCCTGACCTTATTGGTATAAAATTAAGAATCAACTATTAACAAAACCTGATTTTTGTGTCTCACCTTTTTAAATGTAAAATCTGAGTATTAAAAAGATTGTTAAAAACCAGAGTAGAAATTTTAATACAATCTATTCTTGAAATCAAAGGAAGATTTTTCTGTGGCATGCACATAATCCTCTTTACATTGAGTATCACTAAAGAATATTGAGGATAGTACTGAATTACATTAAATTTTTGCTACATAAAATATGACCCTCAAGCCTGGCACTGTGGCTCGTGTCTGTAAGCTTCAGTCTATCCCTAGGCTGGGCCTAGGGATCGCAGTTCGAGTCCTCTCTGGGGCCGTAGCAAGACCTACTTCCAAAACAATAGCTGGGCATGGTGGCGCTCACCTGTAATCCCAGCTATCTGGGAACCTGAGGCTGGGGATTGCTTGAGTCTGTGGTATCCTGGGCAAAAATAGACCTAGTCTCAAAAGAAAAAAGAAAAAAAAAAAGACCTTCAGTAAGCATTTTCTCTAAGACTCGGTTTTATCATCTAGAAAATAAAATAAATGTCTGGACTACCTCCGAATATTTAAGCACATGTGCTCAATTAGGATTCTCAGAGTTTATCAGACACAATCTTAAGTATTACAATGCTAAAGTACACATTTTCCCTAGTTTGTGAGGATATATTCATCAGGTGAACAGATTATGTAGACAATTATTTAGAGTTTTCAAAAACACCTATACACAAACACATCACATTCTAAGCAAACTAGTCTAAATTTGTTTAGGTTCACACATTTAAAATGACTGCAAAATTACTGAGAACAGAAAGGAGGCACAACAATAAATGAATTACTAGTAATGCTTCAACCCAGCCATGAAAATCTAATGTAATTAATCTTCTCCATTCATTTTATTTGCATGTGGTATGATTCATAATGAGTTTTAAAAAAATTTCATTTCACACAAATCCATACTGTTTTCTTCACAGGCAAGTTATGCCGGTAATGATGCTTATGCAGCACAGTGTGCTCATATTTGTCAAGTCTTAAGATTTTCTTTTATGTACACACAGAATCAAAGGATTTTTGACAAAATACTCTTCAACTTCTATTTTTCAATCTATAACTACCTGAGATTTATAACTACCTGAGATTTATTTTTGTGCCTGATGTAGCGTTTTCCTATTTGAAAGGATAAATGAATAGAATGCTCATGAGTTCATGTTTAAGTTGATGTTATAGGCCATGAGAAGATGATCATGCAGATTGGATATCTTGTACAAGGGCTGTCCTCAGAGTACTTGCCCACTCCACTGACTTGGCATGCCAACTGTTAAGAGGAGCCATGATTTTTGTTTGTTTGTTTCCTTTTTCTTTCTTTTTTGAGAAGACTTTACAAGATTGTAAAAGAAATCCTTTTTTTGTGAAGGATAAACAACAGTCAATGGCATGTAAGATGGTTAAAAAAAGAAAAAGTGAAACAAAACTTTGGACTTCGAAAAAAAAAATCAAAGGAGAATTCAATGAGAAACTCAAAAGGAAGACAAAAAAATGGAGATGGGTTTAGGAAAGAAATCATAGATAGATTTGAAAAAGAAAACTGGGAACATATTTTGACATGCCATAGTCTTCATTTCTTATTTTTCTTTACTAGAACTTTCCCTTCAGATTATTATCTCACTTTAAAGTTTTTAGTTATTTTAAAAATACATTTAGAATGATAATAAAATTAATAGATTTAGTTGAGTGAATTTTTGTATTATTATTATTGTTTTGAGGATTGGGGGTTAAGCAAGACTAAATTTTCCAGGTTTCCTTATAGTCAATGTAGGCATGTGACTGAATTCTATCAAAAGGAGCTTGAAGGAAGTGATGAGTGTCACTTCTGTATTCTGTACTGAAGTACTAAGAAGTAGGCATAATTTCTCTACTTATTCTCTCCAAACCTGAGATTCCAGAGCACTAATACATAAGACCATAGGGTATCCAAGCCACAAAAGGAAGAAAATGAGTTCCTGAAACACTACAAAAATATAATAGATATGAGATTGTTATCTGATTAAGAAACTGTCTCTTGATAGATGATAGATGGCTGACTGGACAGACGGATGTACAGCCAGAGCGATAGATGATAGATAGATATCTATCTATATGATAGGGAGATAGTGAGATGTCACTACTTCATATTTCATTTATCTATTAATGAACACTTTGGTTGTTTCTATAACTTGAATATATTAAACTGCATCTCTTCTTTAGTGTTAATATAAGTGATCTGATATTTATTACTATATATGTAGAAAAGATATGTTATATATGGGTACATATGTATGTGTAGTTAGATATTTAAAATAATTTGACATATAGCTTCACCATTTCAAACTCACTATTCTATGTAAAATAGATAAGCTTGTATTGTGACCAGGTTGTCCATACTGTCTGTTTCCTCAATGCTCACTTCAACAGTATATTGCTGAGGCTAAAATGTCTGGAATAATTATCAACTTGGTTCTTTCTTCATGATTCTCTAATAATCTTTCAGGAACTTTTATCTCTTCTGTTCAACTAATGGTAGCATATTATTAAATTCTTGGTCTAGTCTCTATCTTCTTAATTACTTCAAACATTTCCAAGCCAGCTTTCTAAATCTAACTTTGCCTACTTTTATACTGTCCTCAAAACAATATCCAAAGTAATATCATCAAAATATGTCAACTCAATCTTTCATTGCTCTTGCTCAGATAACTCTGATGACACCTGTAGAACAATGGCATCAGTATTCCCTTTAATTAAATATAAGTTCTAGAACTGTACCCATTAGTGAAAGTGAGCATGGGTAGTACCCTGGCAAGTAAAAATGTCACAAATGTTCTATTGCTTTAGAATTGTCTTTTCTTGATTTAGTGTTTGCTATGGATTTTCCTTTTTTTTTTTTAGAGTACTGAGCAAGTTATTTTTGTCTATTTTGCTTCTTTT
Source organism: Uropsilus gracilis (assembly GCA_004024945.1). Lineage (NCBI taxonomy): Eukaryota > Metazoa > Chordata > Mammalia > Eulipotyphla > Talpidae > Uropsilus > Uropsilus gracilis. Next base: position 236,427 of record PVHY01000220.1, read on the forward strand.
TTGTTTGTTTCTGTGGAAGAATAGTCATTGAGTTCTGACCAATATTTTATTAGGTACTAACCAATTTAGTTTTGACTATTTTTACTTCTTTTTTTTATGTATCTGTGGAAGAATGGCCACTGAGAGTTGCCCACACTATTATTTTTCTGATGCTGCTTCTAAATTACTTTAAAGAATTCAATTTACATTATATATAATTTTTCTCCTGGATTAATTGTTTTGAGTTCAATGTAAACAACACATTTTCCTTCTTTTCCTGCAAATATATCTGCTTTATTATTCTATTAGCATTGATGTATAGGTATGTTGATGTAAAGATATGAATTTTTAAAGATGCTTTATATTAGACACAGAAGCCACCAAATTTTAAGCAACCAAAGTCACCATGATGATTTTTAATGCTGACTGCATCTGTTTATTTTCATAGCAGAAGCAATTTGCTTTATGTGAGAACAGATGTATGTGTGATTATTTGTACTGAAATACCCAAACATTGGAGTAAAGTAGCAATTTACAGTTGCTGCCTGAGACTTTGCTTAAGTACACAATTAGTGAACAATAAAGACTCATTAACTCTTATAACTTTACAGTCAAGGAAACAAACAATTAAAATTGGTGGTGTGAAAACACGTGCGGTTAAACAACATACACATAAACACATACGCCACATAATTTTAAATTTCCTGAAACTGGAAAACATCTGTTATCTTATTGGAAACTCTCCTGTAGATGAAAAATTTACTCAGCAGTTCCTTTTGTCTTGGTAGCTCTTCATTTTTAAAAATGTAATATTTGTTACTTTGTAAAAGAAGAGTTTTGCCTTAATCTGAGGGAAAAAAGATCATGAGGAGAAAATCATCTTCATTCACAAACCCATCATTGTCAGATTAATCTCTATTTAGCCGTGGCTCCCATTTCTAATAATAATATTGCAACTTATTAACAATTCCTCTAAATGCAATATTGCCCTTTCAATAGCTTTATCCATTTTGGTGCAAACAGAGGAGGCACATGATCATAATATCTTTTTTCAAACCATTGGTTTTGCTTAAATATATGAACTTTGACCACAGTTTTCTAAATTTTTCTAAGTAGTTTTTTAATTATTCTGGTATTTCTAACTATTCTAATATATTCTAAAGCAGTACATTACGCTTCTGTTCTCAACACAATCATGCTCTCCTTCTCCTCTCTCAAACCTTTAACTCCTGAGGCAACAGGTGTTTTTCCTCCATTGAGAAATTATGAACCATCATAAGAGTTTCCCATTTTGCCCATCCTGAACTTGGCAACACATACACATTCTCCCATTGTTCCCATAAGCCAAGTTTTTCCCCAAGGTTCTCATTTGTTTTTATTTCTCCAATAGCAATTTTAAATACTCTGATCAGAAGATAAGATCTACTATATATTTGCAGTTGGATTAAGGAGAGCTCATCTTCTTGTGTCATATTCCCTAAGATCTAGAGTTGCCCGGTGTGTTTTTGTCAGCTTGTTTTGATGTGTTAGAGTTTCTCCCTGGGAGTCCTGTAGTCCCCAGCAGTAACAAATTGAGAACTTCAGTGGAAACCTGAGACCACATTGATGGGAAGAGGTTATCTCCCTACACTGTCCACAAGCAACCAGTTGCCCTTAGTTACTCAGGCTACACTCAATAGAGAATCTAGCAGTTTTTGGTTTTACAAGTCCTAGCTTTTAAACTAGTTTATCTAAGGTTGGAGTTCAGGGTTAAGGAGCTTGGGGATTAAGGGTAACTTCCCTTGTTTTTCTGAAGCCCATGTTGGAGCTCCCTGTAGGTGATAGTATTCGTGAAATACCTGGCATAGGAGGGAAGATCTGGAGCAAGTGTGCCGCAAAGATCATGCTAGGTAGAGAGGCAAGATATGCCAATTTCCCCCAAACAGGCAAAGAAACCCTGTGAACCAAAAGATAGTGTGACAGATAGACACGTGTTTTCCTTACTCACTGCCACCTGTGTGCCCTTCAGTGAACAGGGTAAGCTATTGCTGAATAGTGTGCATTGTGTCCCTCAGTAGGCTTCAGGAAAACTCCAGGGACTCTGTGGGGGAAAGGGTAGGTATCCTCATGATGCCCTGGCACTGTCTCTAATATTCTGTTTCTTAGTCTCTCCTATGTTTTCTGATGATTATTTTTTTCTCTCTTCTCCCTGCTAAGACTCTGGTTCTCAAGTGCCAGTTCCATTCCAGAAGTGGCTGCTACCACCCCCTCAGAGTCTCTGTAGGAAGAATAACACAAGCTGCCACGATCCTCTCTAACCTTCCAAGGGCTTGACTTTTACCCTCATTACATTATAGACACTTTGACAGAAGTTGTCAGTACTCTCAGGACCTACTACTTATAGCTGGTATCTGGAGCGGGAACAGTCTTGTGGGACTACACTTTTGAACTGTAGGTTTGATGCTTTCTGGATAGATGGTATTTTAATTATGTCAAATTTTAGGACACCCTGCTGGTATCCCCAAATTGATTGGTGTGGGTAAAAACCTCACACATTTGGTCATCAAAAGTCAAGAGTAAAGTTGAGTGAGGAAGTAAACGAGAAGACACAGGCAAGCTATAGTTTATCCAAGTATAATATATTTAGATATGGTGATATTAAATTTTATAGTAGGCTGAATCAAAGAAGTATAACAGAACCCTAGTCTCTGATTCTAAGTAGCAAGACATAATGTCACAGATCCTAGGATATTTAAAGAAAACAGAGAGAGACTAGCACAGATTTTATACCTCCAATGCAGGTAGTGCTAGGACAGGAAGTACTCTGATGTAATTCAGTGGGACAATTAGGCATGCGGAAGTGACTCATTCATACCCAACCTTGCCTCCATCAACTCTGAAAACTTTGACTTGGATCAAATTGCATCACCTCAGTAATTTAAAATTCTTCATAAGTAGATTAAAACATGATCCTTATTTTGTGTTGGAATAGACCATGCATTAAAGCTCTGTTTACGTTAAATAAATATTAGGTATTGCTTTGTTCTATAAGAAACAATTTCTGTGGCAAGTTTTGTGATTATTTTCTGCTTGCTTGTTTGTTTTACTGGAGGGGTGTAAGGTGGTCATTATTCCCAAATCAGGATCTTTTGTATAACGCAGACATAGCCTTCATATGTCATTCTTCCTCCCTTCTGACTTTTTATAGAATAGTGAAGGACATGGGAATGATACTTAATGAATTTACACATTAAAGTTACTTTGGACTCTGAAGATGAAATATCTGGTTTAAATTTCACAGATAGCACACCACTTACATAGAAAGGAACAAATCTGAATGTATCAACTAACTCCAGCTGAATTTCAAAACAGAGCAAATCCATTGAACCATCAAGTACATTTGCAAATGTATTTTCACTTAACTCTTTTTTGAATCAAAGGTAATTTAAAGAAAAAATTTAGCTAAGTAGTTTTAGTTCATTTACACTTATATCATCAAAATGCCATTTGCAAGCACTTTAAGTCATTTTGAGTTCTTCCAATATGTTTAAAAGCCTTGGGGGGGAAAATAGTATGTTTTATATTTACAGCAAAATAACTGACATATATTAACAAAAAAGAACCCTCCTCCCTGCTCTTGCAGACATTTACTTCTTGAAATATATTTGTAATTGTCCCTTCTCATTGGCATCATAGGTTGAAACACACATGGCTCCATCAAACTACTATATATATATGTGTGTGTGTGTGTGTGTGTGTGTGTGTGTGTATAATTTCCCCAATTCTCAAACTAAAAAAAATGTTTTAATAAGTGAGGAGGGACTCAAATGAAAAGAGCAAAATTTGGAAGAGCAAAATATATTTAGTGAAAAAAAAAAGTGAAAAATACCATGATGGTTATAAACACCTCAGTGAATAAGGGTCTCTCTTTCCGTCTTATTCTTTCTTATATAAACAGGCATAGAATTATAATATTTGGCTTATCAGATATTTGAGGTCTATTGTAGGTAAAATAATAACTCTGAAATTGTACATGACAGTATCTTCAGAACCAATAATATATTATGCTACATGAGAAGCTGGGAATTAAGGTTGCAGATGAAATTCATTGTTGCTGCTAACTTTAAGCTGCTATCATCCTGGTGATGAAGGCTGTCTGATGTAATCTACATGTGCTTTAACCACGGAAAGGAAAGGGAGGGCATTAGTGTTAGATTTTTGCTAGTAAAATCTTTGTGTGGACAGACTTGACCAGCCACTGCTGGTTTTCTACATGGAGAAAGAGGGTATGAGTTGAGGCTTGATGGCAGTATCTAGAACTAGGAAAAGAATGAAAATGAATTCTTCCTAGCACTCCCAGGAAGGAATGCAAACTTACTGGCAGCTATCCCCCCTGCCCCCACCTACTGTGACCTACATCTTGTCTTTGATACTTAGTAGTAACTGCACTCTTATCCATGTCTTAGCAACCAGGTGCCTTAGCATCTAGGCTTTTTTCTTGGCTAGATAACTATCTCTGCACTTGTTAGTGTTTTTATCCTGTTTTCATTATAATCTACATCAGAACTTTCTGTTTGCATTATTTTTTTTTGTCAACTTCAAGAACCAACAACTTCTACACCTTCCTATCTGCAGATATTATGTCCAAGGAGGTACCCAACAGGAATTTTCTAAAAAAAATTACTCTCATAAAAAGAAATTGGACTGCAAGTCACAAAAATTTGTCCTGGTGATAGCTCTCAAATTAAATTCTATCAGTTTCACTCATTCACTGTGAAATCTTTTTTTCTTGGAAATCTCTCATCAGTAGTTTAATAACCTATCCAGGGTGAGCAGCAAATCATGTCAACCTAGCATGTATTTTCACTATAAAATATATAGAGGCATTGATAGGAAGAGACTCATTGTGGATTTATTTTAATAAGATGGGTAGGTAGGGCAACCTTCTATATCTTTTGCTACTGAATAATGTGAGGAGAAAGGCATAGAGTTTACCACTATGCATGGTACATGTATTAACAGGGAAGAAAGAAGATGTCAAACACAGAGGTACAAGATCAAACAAATCTTGAATCTTCTTGAAAACTTTGCCTCTGGTGAGCCTGTGAAATATGTATAAATAGCAAGGTGAAATCAATAAATATTAAAAGCATTTTAATAATTCCTATCTAAAAGCTGGGCAAGTTGTTTTCTTGTTCATTTTTTCCCAATGTATAAACTGAATGCACAAACATGAATAATTGTGATTTGGATACTTTATATTCTAATTTTTTCATCCTCCACATTACATATAATTATGTTAGTTTTTTTATATGACTAGTGAATTTATTCTTTTGCTATTTTCTTTTTTCCAGTTTTAAACACTTTAACAAGTGTTTTATTTATTCAGTTTGTGTTTGTTTTCAGAGGTTGATATTGTGGATGACAAATCTCTCAGAACAAGCTACAAGTGGAACCCTGTTGAGTGAAATCTTTCCAGAGGAATAGGTTCAGATGAAGAAAATGACTACATATAAAATATAGGGTGAAACTTGGAGATGGAATATTATGAAAACCAAATGTTAAAAGAATAAATCCTTTCTGAAAAAAAATCATTACATATGTAGATGGGATACGTTTTACTTGGGAAAATTGAAATATAAAATATTATTGTAAAAGTGATATGTAGTCATATATTTTTGAGTTTTGCACTGATTTCATAGTTTTGTTTATGCTACAAGATGGCTTGAAAATACTATCTAAAATTATGATAGAATAATCTTGATCTTAATGAGGATCATTTACAAGAAGTGATTTGAGAGCTTGAAAAATTGTTAATATTGCATATTTGTGCAAAATATGTAGATATTATACTAATATTATTGTATGAATAAGTGTAAAATCTTTCATTTATTCACTTGTATTTTTATTATGTTCCAAAAAGCACAATAGGTCTAAGGATACAAAAGTGAATGAATGAATTCTGAGCAAACTTTTATGTGTATATTTGTATGAAAGTTTAGAAAATATCTGCTGAAATTAAAAAAGAAATACACACTACACCACTGACATATTATAGCTAAATTATTTGAAAATGATTGCAGAAAAATGTTCAATATCATATTATTTAAAATAGGGAAAAGTAAAACAATTGTCTTACCTAAACTAGTAGATGATTTAACTAACGTGTTACAACTAATGGAAAAATCTATAAACAGTATCAAGAATTTTTAGGGTACATGACTGAACAAAAATGAATGATGTATATACTATTTGCCTATAATGGAAATACATGGAATGTATCTATAGTGTGTATTATTTTAACAAAAAATTTGTGTTAAGACTATTAACTGTGATTCAGGAAGCTAGATTTGGTCTATGTAAGGAGGAAAATATTTATCACAAATTTCATTACCATTTGAAGTTTATAACATATGCATGCATTAGCATTATGTTAAAACATTTTATAGCATATTCATATCTATTATTTAAATTCACACCCCCTATACACCCCACTAGAAGCTGTGTGATGTAGCTCTTCTAGGATTTTCATTAGAAAAAAAAACATAGAAAGAAGCTAACACATGTATCTGCTTTATATTTCCTGTGAAACTAGACAAGTCATGAAAAAGAGAAATCTTTCTTTCAGTGCTGTAAACAAAGAGGAGTTCCTCAAAGATATGTCAAAGTAGAGGCTATGAGGGTAAAGAAAGGGGAATTGGAGGCTCAATTTTCTAACAACCAATTGTCACCCATGAAACTCATATGAGAAATAAGATTTTCTTCCCAGGTTACCTCTTCAGCCATCCCACCTTTTTCTCCTTTCCATTTATATCTCCTGAGTTATAAATTTGTGTGTCAAAGAGAGAATTTTTTTGTGTGTATTTGCAAGATTTTTTACTTTTGTGCTTGAGTTTCATTTATATAATTGAAATAATACATTATAACATTATACATGCTACAGGTCTTCTTCACTAAGGATCAACATGTGTATTTTCTACATTTAGATCCTTTTCCACACTATTGTCACTTATTCCAGATTTACTCACCTCTTTCTCTTCGTCTTCTAGAGTAATCACTAGTTGGTATTTTAATCTGAAGCTTTATTTTATTAAGTTATTCTATTTATTTGTTTTATCCTTAGACTATGTAGGAGTGAAATCACAGTGTTTATCTTTTACTCTCTGCCTTATTTTATTAAGGGTAATGACTCAAATAGATAATTAAAAATCATAGGACTAATATATTTCAGGTTAATAAGTGAGAGATTTCTGATTAATATAGGGAGAAAGGAAATATTTGCAACAAAATGTCTTAAACATAGAGCAAAGAAAAATAACACTAAAATATGTGTTTCCATTTCAATTCATAAATCATTTGGTACAAAATCTAATTTAATCTTTTTTTATAAATGCAATGTAAATTTCTGAAATAAAATATTACCAAATCTGATCTAGCATGTCATGATCCATTATAGTATCATAGAGAGATGCAACTTTTTCTGAAAAATATGAAATTTATTAATGCAATCCATAATGTTAATATGTTAAATATTGAAAAAAAAGCAGAAGCAGTGTTTCTCAACAAGGATACAAATTGCAGTTGAGTAGGACATTGCTATACACAGCAGTTGAGTAGGACACTGATATACAAACAGAAGCTTTAGTCCTGGTCTCTTTCAGTAAAAATAAGTAGCATTCACCAGTTATTGGAGCACCCATTTTCACATCAAGTTCAAATGCTTCCAGTAAGAGACTGCATTGCCTCTAGTTGAATACCAAATTTAGAAGAATCGGAGTTTTTAATACAGTTTAAAACTCATTTTGATTTTTTGTAAATTCTCAATAAAGCAGAAAGTGCTAAGATTTTGTTTGGAAAAAAACAGCAAATATGCTTCTTTAAGGTAAAATCCATTGCAGTAAATCCAAAACAAGAAAAAGAAGTCTGATACTGTCTATACTTATTAGAAGTTTTCATCTGTGGTAGCATTACTCAGGGGAAAAAGAGAGAAAAAAAAGAGTCTTGATGGTAGTGGGTGTTAGATGTGATATGCATTAGCATACAAATGTTAATAGTAATTGCTAATTATTCTTTGAGTTTCTGCAATGTCTATTCTAATTTCTCTTCAGGTGCAGATCTTATTTATTTGAGATTATTCCCTAATTTTCTTAGTGATGCTTGCTAACTAATTCAATAATCTAGAAGGGATGGACAAATTCTTAGAATTATACAGATCATCAAAGGCTGATAGAGAAAAATAAAAATACTATATAATCACAAGCAAGGAAATTGAAATAATAAAAACTTTCCCAATAAGAACAAAATCCTTTATCAGATATTTTCACAAGTGAGTTATACCAAACCTTCAAAGATGAACTTATATCTATCCTGCTCAAATTTTTCCAGAAAGTTGAAAAAGAAATAGAAATAGATTTTATGGGCCAGCATCATTCTAATATCAAAATGAAAAAAGGAAACTCACAAACACACACAACAAACAGATTTCTCCAGTGAATACTTCACAAAAATCCTCAATAAATTCTTTGCAACCAAGTTGAACAACAAAGGGGTCATATAACATGACTAAGATTCATATCAGGAACATTAAGGAGGTTCAAGCACCAAAAATCAATGAATGTAATTAGGTACATCAACAAAAAGATAATAATAATAATAATTATATGATTAGATCTATAAAAGATTTTGATTAGATTCAATATTTACAGTAAAACTCCTAAAACTATTGGAATTTTTGGGATAAATGAAATTTATCTCAACATAAAAAGTCTTCTATAAAATACCCATAGATTACATCATTCTTCATGAAGAAATCTGATTTTCCATTAACATATGATAAAAATAAGATGTCCACATTTACTTCTACTATTCAACTTAGTGCTAGAATCCTTGATAAATTAATTTTATAACAGAAGGATATAAAGGGAATCCAAACTAGAAAAGAAATAAAACTGTTAATATTTTCAGACAACATAACACATCAAGAACCCTCAGCATTCCATGGATAAACTAATGAAAGAGTGTGTTTAATATCCAACTCTTTATTCATTTTGAATTGATTTTTGTACATGGGAGTCATCTTGGTTCCTTTTTTCACATGTAGTGGTCCAGTTTTCCCAGCGCCATTTATTGAAGGGGCTATTCTTATTCCAGTGTATGTTTTCTGCCCCTTTGCCAAAAGTTAGTTGACTATACAAAGTGACTTTATTTCTAGGCAAACAATTCTGATCCATTGGTTTGATTGTCTGTTTTTGTTTCAGTACCATGCTGTTTTCAATATTATGGTTCTGTAGTATAATTTGAAGTCTGGGATTGTAATACCTCCATTCTCTTCTCTGTTGCTCAACTGGGTTTTGGATATTCAGAGTCTTTTGTTATTCCATATGAATTTCAGTAAGTTTTGCACTATGTCTTTTAAAAAGAAAAATTTCTTTGGAATTTTTAATTGAATTGCATTGAATCTGTAGACTGCTTTTGGTAGGATGACCATTTTGATAATATAAATTCTTCCAATCAATGATCAGGGAATAACTTTCCATTTTTTGTGTCTTCTATATTTTTTAACATTTTTATGGTTTCTTTGTGTAAAGCATTCATGTCTTTTTTAGGTTTATTACCAGGTATTTAATTTTCTTTGGGGTGATGGTAAATGGTATTTCTTCTTCTTACTGATTTTTTGCATATAAGAAGGTTACTGACTTTTGTGTGCTGATTTCTATACAGCTACCTTACTGAACTGGTTCATTATTTTAATTTGTTTTTCTGTGTTTTGGGGAGGTTCTCTATATAAGAATCATATCATCTGCATACAATTATAGCTTTCTTCCTTCTTTCCTTAGTTGTATTACTTTTATGTCTTTATTTTGCTGTATTACCCTGGCTAACTTCCAGTGCTGTGTTGAAAAACACTGGTGAGAGTGGGCAACCTTGTCTGTTTCCAGATCTTAACTGGAATAATTTCAGTTTTTCCACATTAAGGATGATGTTTGCTAAGGATTTGTCATAAATGGTTTTCATTATGTTGAGATATGTTCCTTTCATTCTGATTTTTTTAAGAGTTTTCATCATGAACACATGCTACAATTTATTGAATGTTTTTTCTGCATCTACTGATATGATCGTATGATGTTTGTTTTTCTCCTTGTTGATGTGATGGATTATGTTGATTGACCTGAAACTATAAACTATAGAGAGAATTTGGGCAAAAATCTCCAAAACTTACATTTCAGAAACCCATTTAGGACACATCTACAGATGTGGAAAAAAATAAAGGAAAACATAAACCAAACTAAAAACATACACCATACTAAAAAGTTTCTGTACGGAAAGAGACAAAACAAAATTAAACACAGCTGAATGGGAAAAATCTTTGCCCTCCATACAAATGATAAGGTTCTGATAACATAAGTCCACAAATAACTCACATTACTTAACAAAAACAAAGCAAAACCATGTCAAAAACTGGGGAGAGAATTAAAAAGATATTTCTCCAAAGAGGGAATATGAATAGCCAATAGGCATACAAAGATAAAATGCTCAACATCACTAATAATCATGGAAATGCATATCAAAGCCACACTGAAATACCATCTTGCACCAGTGAGAATGACCCATATCAAAAAATGGGCAACAAATATTGGCATAGATGTGGAGAAAAAGACACACTCTTATACTATTGGTAGGAGTGCAAACTGATCCAGCCACTATGGGAGGTTTTGTGAAGGACCCTCAAACTACTATGGGAGGTTTTGTGGAGGACCCTCAAACTACTGAAAATGGAACTACAATTCAATCCAGTGATTCCACTACTGGGAATACACTCAAAGGATAAAAAAAAAACAAACACTACTTCAAAAAGACACCTGTACTTGGATGCTTATCATAGTATTATTTACAATTGCCAAGATATGGAAACAACCCAAATGCCCCTAAGCTAATGAATGGTTGAAAAAGATATTATGTATTTACACAATGGAATATTAATCTGCAATCAAAACCAACAAATATAAAGCATTTATGATAACATGGATGAATCTAGAGGGAAGCATATTAGTAGAAATAAGTCAGAAAGAAAAAGACAAAAAACAGGATCTCACTTATAGATGGACTATAGGAATATCAAACAAAGGCAAGGAAAAAGAATACAAAATAAACTGACAGTGGAGATGGAGCAGCCTGCTAGGGAGGGTTTTGGGGTAGGGAGAAATTGGGGAAGGGAAGTGCATAGAAAGATTAAGATGAGCATTCACAGGTATTGGGATGGAGGGATAACACTGGGGGATGCAATGATGTAATATATACATATATATATAAATATATATGCATATATTATATACATGCATAAATAAGCAACAAAATGGTTAATAAAGAAAAGAAATCTGCATTAAAATATTTTAATAAAATGGCAGGATATAAAATCAATAAACACAATTCAATGCCTTATATATGAATCATGAGATGGAAGAGAAAAAAATTAAGAAAGGGATTTAATTTAAAGTTACACTAAAATAAAAATTAATAACTAGAAATAAACCTAACAAAGGTGTTAAATGACCTATAGAAAAAAAAAAAACTATAAGCCATTGTTTAAAAAAAATACAATAAGATACACATACACACACATGGGAAAAAATTCTTTGCTCATGGATTGGAAGAATCAACATTGTCAAAATTGTTATCCTACTGAAACTATATATATATATATATTTATATATATATATTTATTATATATATATGAGCACTCACTTTAAAAAGTCAATGAAATTGTTTAAAAAACTGAAAGACACAATACTAAAAAATCACATCAAATCACAAAAGACCCATAATAGTCAAAGCATTATGATAAAAGATAATGAAGGAACTATTCTATAAAAATCTAACAATTAGAGCAGCTAGTAGTGGACAAAAACAGACAGACAATAGAACAGAACTGAGAGCTCAAAAATAAACAGAAGGTCAACTAATCTATGACAAAAAAGCCAAAACTATAGACTTGAACAAGGAATACTTCTTCAATAAATGGACTTAGGAAAACTAGATAACCACATGCAACAGAACAAAACTAGATCACTATCTCATAACGTACATGAAAATCAATTTAAAATGAATAATAGACTTGGATGTAAGACCTTTAATCATAAAATACATGGAAGACAACATATGAAGATCCTCACATGACATGAATTTAGAGATATTTCTGGGAACTCATATCCATCAGCAAGGAAAACAACATAGAACATAAGCATCTATGACGATATCAAACTAAAAAACTCCTATAAAAGAAAAGAAAAGAAATTATAACTAAAATGAAAATACACCATACTTACTGGGAGAAAATAGTTGCACATTATATTCTGAAAAGGGACTGAGATTGAAGATCTACAAACAACACACAGAACTCAATGTTATAAAAACAAATAAAGGAGTCAAATCTGGACAAAAGAGCTAATCAGATACTTCTCCTAGAAAGCATACAGGCATCAAACAAGCACATGAAAAACTTTTCAATGTCATTTAAATCAGGACCAAATGAGGTTAACTTCTCATATCAATTAGAGTGGCCCTATTAGCATGAATGTAGAGAAAAGAAAACTTTTATAGGTTTGAAGGGAATACATATTGGTCCAGCCTTTATAGAAAGTAATTTGGAGGTATCTTAAATGATTACCAATGGATCTGCGTACCACCCAGTAATTTCACTCATGGGCATCTACCAAAAAATCTCAGAAGTACTAATATGAAAAGAAACTTGTACTCCTATGTGTCTTCAGCCTCACCCTCCCCACCCAGCGAGCAACCTTGCCCCGCAACCTTGCCTGTCACACTAGCAAAACCCACCCTCAGGTTCCTGCCCCTATAAAAGCAGACACCAACTCCAAGTGGGTGCGACTTCACTAATCCCCCACCCGGGGTTAGTGGACCTAGGAGCTCACGGCATTAAACTCTTGTTAATTCTACTGAGCCTGACTCCTGTTTCTCTTCCCTCGCCACCATTCTTTCATATTTTCCCGCTGTTCTTTCATATCCCTAACTACTATTACCTCCTTCCTTGCCGACCTTTCACCATGCTTATTGTAATACCATCCTAAAAAGCAAAAAGTGCCCTACAATAGAAGAGTGGATCAAGACGTGGTATATATACATAATGCAGTATCTCTCAGTGATAAAAAAAAAAAAAAACCGACGAAGAAAGTCAATTTTTCAATGCTACCTTAGTTTAAAAAATGATTTTTAAAAAAATAAAAAAATGTAAAATAACAAATTCTTTCGGGCTCTAATTTTGTCTGTGTGCATACACAAAATTATTTAACCAATTACTCCATGACAATATCATCAAAATAATATGTGAATAAATTATAAAATGTCCACAAGATAATCTAATGTGTAAAAGACATTTAAACATTCCATGAATATAATTAAATACGATTTTAACAAAATGCATTTGTAAAACTACTTTAAAACTAGAACACATGCCTTATACTAAAAGTACTTAATATCTATGGGTTTTGAGCTATTTCTATTTTAATAATATTCTATACATGTTTGTGATTAAAATATCACCCTTATGGTTAATAAAAAGTGAACTATCAATAATTGTAATAGTGTTTCTACTATGAAAAATAATAAACTTGTTCCATTAAGTCATACAGTAGGTAGCACGCTCATCTTGAAGATTTTTTTTTTTTTTTTGCTTTTGCCATTCATATCATGAGGCTTTTTTTTTTTTTTTTTTTTGTTTCAGGCTAAAAAGGAGCTCGGAGGTGATTGTCATTTTTAATTAAAAGGACTATTTTGTACTGATATTGTGCTACCACTTTAAATTTAATAACTGGCATTAGAATCGCTTATTGATTTTTTTATATTTAGCATGATTTCAATTATCATATTTTACTTATTTTTTTAATTAAAAGTCACTAGATGTCCTAATGTAAAAGTTTCAATAAGACCTACTAATTTTAAATCAAATACAATAGATGAAGTTCTTTCCAAAAATACATACGCAATTTTAATTAAGCTCATAGGGACATAGGGAAGTAGTGTGATAAAAATGTTATACACTATGTTATTTCACATATATTATTTATTGAATAAGTTTCACCTTCTTGGTATCCCTCCCCACCAAAGGAAAATAGGGTTGGGGTAATTTGGTCAGGGTTGCGAGAAAACAGAGCAAAAAACTCATTGTGTGATCACTGATAAGTTTCAGCTTACTACACTAGCGTTTAGTTAATGCATTAGCGTTTCTTAGATGATGTTCCTAAAAAGTTAAATAGCATGAGAAAATTAAAGAATAAAGCATTATATGATTGTAGGTAGATCTTTAGAATTTAAATAGATGGTATTTTTAGCTCCTAGTATTCCCCTTAGTCCCTCTGATAATGCATATTGCCTTCATGATATTCATTCTGTATGTCTGATGACATTTTATAATGTTTGAAGTGTTCTCGCTTAGCTTTATTTTCAACTTGAGATACTCAAAATCCCCATGAGTAAGCATTGTTATATCCATTTGCCATATTTAAAAAGAGAGACTTAGGCAGGTCAAGTGATTTACCCAGGATCAAAAAGATAGTAAAACTGGCAGAACTTGTTTTTGATCTTAGTTTTCTTAAAAATTTAAACTACAGCCTACTTCACTTCTATCAGAACTTATCAACATCATTGCCAAGGAGCTGGTTTTACAAATTCTAAAAAGTTTCTAGAACTGAACAGTTCTAACTGTATTTTCAGCTCTGAAAAAATGTATGAAAAATATCTTTTAGTCTGCTGGCTAGTTTTTTGCCTTTCTGTCATAACATTGTTTTTCTCTTTATTGTTTCAGAATTCTTGAATCAGTTATTTAACACCAAACTTCTCAGTGACATTTGTAATATACTGTTCTATGAGACCTACTAATTTTAAATCAAATAATTAGATGAAATTTATTCCAAAAATATACATGCAATTTAGAATTTAATCTCATAGGTACTTAGTTTAATACTCTATTTTCAACAATTGCTAGTTTGACTACTATTGACAAATTATATGCTCTTTAGCCTGTTTTGTTATCTATGAAATGTAGACAATTCCCATTCACAGGGAAGCTGAATGGACTTAATGACACAATGTGTAGAAAATACTCAATCTAATTTCAGATACACAGTTGGTAACAAAGCTTAAAAATTAATCCAGATGAATTTGACAAAATGAAGGAGTGCTTTGACCTGCATCAAGACTAAGTGTATCTACTCTATTTATTTGTGTTAGAGGCTGATCTTGCAGTGGAATAGTATGATGAGTGAAATAATGATCTTACAGCTCAGCGTGTCAGGTGTTTGATGAAGGGACTACTTGTAAAGATACATGCAGATTAGTGAGAAAATTCATAATGGAAGATGGAATATCCCTTGACTATACAAAGTTATTTCTATACAAATAAGCACAGGCATCATTATGAATAAAAATTGCAACTGCAATAGATGGCCTGTCAAAAGGAAATGTGACCTGATGCACCAACTTCAAAAATGTATACAGTGAGAGCAAGACAAGCACAATTACCCACTTTGAGTCCCATGACTGGATCAGCCCAACTGGATGAGAAGACAAGGAAGCAAGACTGGAAAGGCCCATAGAGATCAACCTCTGAGACATTACATAAGGGCAAAAAGTGTATCTATGTCTTCAGACAGAGAAGACACAATGCCCTAATAAACCTATGTGTAAATATAAGGTACATATAGGAGGAAAAGTGGTTCCTAAATGTCCTTCTCTGGGCATTATTGCCAATGGCAGATTTTGGGTAGAAGAGGTAAAGACTTGGAGAAACTAAGCAATGAAAACATGTATAATGACCAAAAAGAAAAAAAAAATATCTTAGGGTTGTGTCTAAGTGTTATAACCAATGAGCTCTATTCCAGTTCAGATTATACTACATATCCCTACATCCTACTGATTTCCCCCATTATCTGTTAATGTATCACATAATTTGCTTCTTCATATTTATTGTTCATAGTCATGTAAAAGTAAATTTCAAAGTGGCAAAGGTTTTCTTTCATTGTTTTATTCATTGATTTATCTGAAGGACTTAGTACAGTACCTGGAACACAGTAAGTGCTAAATAAGTGTTTTTGAATAATTAAGTAAATATATAAATAGACACAGAGAATACCTGTATAGCAATATAAGCTCAAAAAGTTCTGTTTCATTTTATCTTATCATTTTGCAAACTGAGTGTCATAAGAAAGAGTGGCCCTATATCCTTTGATTGACTTACCTTGTAGTGAACTATGTGGTTAGATTCAACTAAATTCTTATGATGCCTGCAAAGTTATAATTTGGGTTAAGTATGTAGCATTTCTATAAACATCAAGAAAATTAAAATTAAAGTAATTGATTTACAGAGTTGAGATAGATACCAGGTACAGCATGGATATCAAATACATTCATGTATTTTTTAAATTGTTTGTCACCTCCTTGGTTTTATTGCAAAAATGACTCATGATTCAAAATACTGTGACTTTTTTTTTTTTTGTCTTAAATGAAGCAAACATGAAAACATCCCTAGAGATGACCTGTGGCTAGAGAAATTTCCTCTCAGCATTGTAAGTCTGAAATGAAAAACCTTTGGCAAAGAAATAAATATGCATTCATAGCTTTCTGTACTTATCCAAAATCACATCCTAAACATTCTGAAATTTCCTAATTGCTAATTGCCAATCAAGGACTGTTTTATAAGGCTTGATTTCTGCCTGGTTCCTATAAAATTTAAACCCCCAAAATGCAAAAGTTTCATTTTGTCTGAGATCAGTCTTTAAAAGTTGCTCACTTGTTACTTTTAAACACACATGTAAGGGTGTATATATGAGATTAAAAAATGCAAATATCATAGCACTACTTTTTTAATATTGTCCCTAAGTTACCAAATTTGTGTTCTATTCATGAGCTATTCATGAGCCCCTTTGTAGAACAAACAAGTGAACATTTTACAGTTTTAGATAAAAACTATATAATTTCTGAATCTAAGGAAACATTAACTATATTACATATTAGTCAATTAATAATTAAAAGCAGCATTAATTAACTAAAACAACCAGTGAAAAGACTGATTGAATAATATCTGATTTCTTCTCCAGACAGGTAATTCAAAAGGGTCTCTAGTATAGTATAGGATGTCTAGTATAATAATACAAGGAGAAAACAAAAAAACGGAAAGACTAAATTTTAGGTAAAGACTAAGATGCACAAATATTTAGTCAAGAAGTATCAGTGGCAATATCTGAAGTCAGGAAATTTGATCAAAGACATCAACTCTTAATCATCTCTGTGTATAAATACTCTACTCAACTTCCCAAAGGAATTTTAAAACCATGTGAATGTTATGGGGTATCCCTCTCTCCATTAGCTATTGCTATGTTATAAAGGAAAGGTGATGTTGCAAATGCAATTAGGATATGTACTAAGTTAAATTTACACAACAAAGAAAAATTACTCTGGCTATTACCACCATTAGGTGAGGTTTAAAGACTAAAAGAATCTCCAAACATACCAGAAGAAACTAGTCCATCATTTCTACATATATAAGATGGTCATCTGCCAATTAGCATGTAATCTTGGAAAAGGAGCTAAGTTTCAGCTGAGAACATAGTCTAGGCTCACCCATTAGCAGCAGACTGAGCTAACTTTGACTCAGAAGTTGGGAGACTACAACAGTATGTGTTGTGAAGTAACCAAAGTGGAGGGAATTTATTGCACACAGCACAAAGCTAACATGTATTAAATAAGTATGGTAAACATTTATTGGTGAAGGCACACAGATAGATGCAAAGCTCTATATTCATTTTAAACTACAGCATTTAAAAAATCTTTTTTACCCTTTGCACTTAACTCTTTTCATTTACAAAAGTGAGAGACCTGGATTTAATGTTTATGTCTTCTGTTCAGTCATTTGCTCAGAAGCTGATATGTCTGATAAATATCTTTAGAATCTTAATGTGGCAAAAATTATAAATAACTAAACTATAGAGATTAAATCAAATACAAAGAATTAAAAAAATAAAAAAGTATTATCAAATTATAAAGAACATTTTCTTACAATATCCTAAAGGTCATAGTTCTAGGCCGCTGTTCCAAATAAGAGTTGCCCCCTTACTACTCTATTTTACTTCCTCTATTTCCATATTTCCTTTAAAGCAGGTTTCCGTATAGCATAGTGGAATGATTATTACAGTCTTCGGAGGCGATGTCAGGAGACTCTACAACTAGGCCACAAATGCAGTATTTCCCTTTGTGTAAGGTACCTGTTTCCATTAATAACTTTAAAAATGATAAAAGTCAAACTAGAGTCAATTAAAATGAATAATATACTCAAAACATCTGGGGAGAATGACCCTAATTTCAAGAACTATAAAACTGAGAAACATCTTGTGAACTCATTTTTGATTAAATTATCTTGGGTGAGTGTTCAATGCCCAGAAAGTTTTATACTTACTAATTAAATTACTATTTATGTTAGGATTGGAATTAAATATTTTCTCATCTCCTAGGATTTCCTTCTTTCCTATATTTAGGCACATACACACAGATAAAGGGGGATATTAATAATAAGCCTTCTCTTACAAGGAGAGAAGTTGCTTCTTTAGTACAATTATGCTGTGAAGACAGCAGATATTGACAGTAAAAGTAATGATTTACTGATACGAATGGCACCTACTACAGCAAAATAACATATCCTTGCTTACATTTTAGTGATATTATTCTCCCTACATTGTAAGGCTTAAGAATGAAACTCAGGTAGTCCTGAAAGGAAAGAGAACTTTGTAACAGTCCTTAGTGAAGGTGATGGTGAATTAAGCAGAATTAAATCTATGACATTAAGGGAGGGGGGGAAGTATAAATTTCGAAGGATACAAGTGAGGTCAGCCTGACTGAATTTGATAAGCTAAAATAGAGATAAGAATCAAGGTAGTGTTGTGTCCGTTTGGAGAAAGAAAGACAAACATATTCAAAAAGGAAGTCTATTTTATAGTGTGGTAAGATCTTAAAATCTTCACTTTTAAAAGATGAGATTATCTCACATTTGTTTACAAGGGACTTGGAGACATGAATCTATATATCTGAGTTGAAGAAAGAAATTTAACTGAGTTGAAGAAAAATGGTAACTCAAAAGAATTTGGAAAAAAAATGAAAACTAAAGAAACTTACTGAATTGCTCAGCTTACATGAGAAAAGAATGAAAGATCAGAATCTAACATTTGATGAACGGGCAAAAGAGGAGGACATGAAGACACATGAAAATGAGGACAGTGCTATGCCTGAGAACACAAAAGAGGAATCAGTTAAATAACTTCAAATATTGCTGAAAAATTTAGGAATGTTGTTGCATTTGAATTTGACTTCTATTGCTATAATAAATAAAATATTACTAAAACAAATAAATACCATCTCATGCCAATATTCTTTGATTTATTGACAGAACTGCCTAACTTTTGATCAAATTTGTTTGCTTTGTGGACATAAGGAGAATACACATTCATGTCTTCCTTCTTGTGGAGTGATGTTATATGAGTGAGTACTGGCATAAAATGAAGCCAGGCCACAGAGAAGATTCATAAAGCCACTGATTCAGGCGTTTGGATTGTAACAGAACCCAGCTATGATAGATTTCAAAGATGTTTGAAAAGAGAGTCAAATTTATAGTGTATTAGTCATCAAAGGCTGATATAGTAAAATACCATAGACTGTTGTTTAAACAACAAACATTTGTGTTAGTTTAAAGACTGGAAAATCTAAGCTCAACTTGCTGGTAGATTTGATTTCTAGTTAGAAATCATTCCCTACTATATAATCAAAGGTTTTCTCGTGTTCTGCTCATTGACTAAGAGGAAGAATACTTTGTGGTGTTTTCCTTATGTAGACATGATTCTCTCATGGGGACTCCACTATCATGACTCCATTTAAATCTACTTAACTTCCAAAGGTCCTACTACTACACATTTCCACAGTGGATATCAAAGCTTCAGAAGTAGAATATTTCTTTTGGGCTGGGATATAAAAGTCTGTGCATAATATAGAATAAAAGGAGAAAACACTGAGATGTTTTATAATTGACAATCATCTTTAATGGGGAATTTACAAGCCAAGAAGACTTTCTAATTTACCTTCCAGTACATTTCAATGTCATTGGTTTGACGTGAGTGTGAGAGGAGCCACCTTTTTTCTTCTTGTGGCTCCCGGTTCTGAGATGTAGCAGAGCTTGTCCCAGCTCCACTGTGGGACCTGCCTTAGTAGGTGGATGTAGTCAGGCCTGGCTGGGTTCACTATGGTTTCCCCTGTACCTATAAGATACCTGGCATGAGCAAGTTTGGTGGCTGACTGCAGCACAAACTTGGATTTTGAAAAATCATGGTGATTTTGGAGAAACACTGGTCAGGTTTGAACTAGAATGGTGTCAAACAAGTTTAAAGCATGTGCAGTTTGTAAATGTAGAACAATTGGGGCTAACACTGACACCTATCAGGTCTTGAAAATAGCAGTCATTTTGAAAATGACCAATCTAGTTTAAAAAGGAGGCATCCTGAAAGGAATATAAGCCAGGGAAGAAGCCAACTTCATTTTATTGATATGGAGACTCCTGTTGGACACTAATTCATCAAGACCTTCTTTCATAAAGATGTTCACTCACTGGGAGTTCTCTGCTTGGAACTCCTGCCCGATCACTGATTCTATTTCTGGCTCTGCTTCCACATCCCTGCTGACTGGTGCTGCTGTCCTATACCTGACATCTCTGAAAGAGTTACATGCTGGTACCTGGTCTTCTAGCATCACCACTGAAAGTACTGTTTAACCAAGGCCTGTGTCCAGTATCTCTAAGATTTAAAACGTGCAGGTGTACATCTGGTATCTCAAAAGAGCAGTAGCAATGGTACCTGTTCTTCCACATTGCTCTCTGCTGACTGACACTACCAACCTGTCAATGCACTATTAACCTTCCTGTAGCTTGACCTCCTCTAAGAGCTGACCACCAGTTCTGATCCTCTGGTACCACCTCCTGAATGCCATCCCTACCTTCAGCATGCCTGATGTTATCCATCCCAACCTTTGGATTTTTGCTGAATCATTGCCTCAGCATAACCCCTGGGACTACCTCCAGCTGTCTCCAAGAGTGGGTTCCTAGTCTACCATTTAAATGGTATCCTATGAGCTCCAGGCTCTCAACAAAAGTATAAGGCTATTTTGTATGAGCAACCTTTAGTTTGGACCACTAGGCACTGCAGACACTCTCTGGGCAGGATAGTCACCCATCATGGTCTTTAAAAAGCTTACCTTTTTTCAACTTCTCCTTAGTTTCTTGATCCTGTGGTTGCTACTGCATCCTGAGCCTGAGTCATTTCTTGCAATTGTAAGGGCATGTTGAGGACCTAATAATGTGACATTTCCCAAATATGTGTTTTCAAGAGCAGCTTCGGAATTTTTATAGAAAGTAATGTTATTTAATATGAATGACAAATAGTTGTCTGTGGCTGATTTTTTCCTAGACCAAGTGAATATCTAAGTGTTTCCCTTAAAGGGTCTGGGAGTTAGCTGGTAAGAATGGTGCATTCTCAGTTCTAACCTATAAAAGAATTTGGATTAAAGTGAAGCATAGTTTTAAAAGACTGATTTTGAAAGCCCCAAGGTGTAAAGAGCTGGGCACAGGGTTACAAGAAAGGATGAGTAAGAGAAATTAACAGTTAAACTGTGGACTATTAGAAGCATGACTGGTAGCAACTTTAAGGTAAATTATTACATGTTTTATAGAGTTTAGGTAAGGGGGAAAAGATGACCAAGAGAATGTTTTATGACTAATTAATTAGGCAAGACTAATAACTAAGGCAATAATATTTGGGCAAAATATTAGTTTTTGTGAGAAAATGATGGGCAGGAGATTTACTTACACATTGTTAGTAACTTTTTAAGGAATGTTTTTTAAGGTAAATATTGGGGGAATGGAGAATTTGCTTTCTGCTTTTTGGACATCTGTTATGTGAGTTTTGTTTTTAGTGTTTTGAAGCCAGATAATATAGTAAAATAAGCTTTTTTGTTTTCATTTTACAGATATGAATCCTGTTCAGTCTCAGCTGGTAGCCTCTGACACCAAGTCATGTTTTCCCAATTATTGTGTTTATCTTTTGTCTTTGTTCTATACCTTAAAAATACTTTGAAATAGAACCACCTGGGTTCCTACATCAAACCTTGGAAGTGGTGCAATCAGGAATACCATTTCAAGATTTCCCATAAGAAAGACATACATTTCTACTGTTCTAGTTCTTCAGGATTCAGGTCTATTATTTTTATCAGATATATTTTGTAAAATATTCTGTAGTGTTTATCTTTATTTTTTCTTTACTTTTTCACGTTTCTACTATAAACATGTGTTTTGCATAAAAGAAAATAGATTATAAATATGAAAACAAGTTCACATGGAAACTTATTTTATGTGACTTAGTTTTCTCTAGCTATTAAAATGGAGAATTATTTTTATGATTTATCACATTCTCCTATCTAAAGTAGCATGTGATTTATAAGATCAGTTACTGCAATCAAGACGGAAGGTGAACAGAGCATTTGCAGGGAGGCTGGTAATTCATCTATGTGTGTGTTATGAATATTTTACTTTTCATGATGATCATAGACATTAAATGAAAAATTGTGAGAAATAGCTTGTGTTTATGGGAAACGCTACATAAGGCTACATTGCTGTATTGATTACATTTAGGTGTTACATTTCACTTTCCTAGTGACTAGTCTCACTGCTTGGGGTCTGAAAATTCTGGGACAATTGCTGTTTTTACTTTGCACAACAAACTTCTTTTTCCAGTCTTCCTGTGTTTGGGGGAAACAGAAAGTCATTTTATTCTTACTGCAATAAATTAGAGATTATTTCATGACGTTATCTCTTCAATTTGTCTTTATCTCCTGCAACATCTGATACATCTCCTAAATACATGGGCCCTTTAATATTTTCTTTTCCTAGTAACTTGACTTGAAGCATATCTATAATCAGAAGCAGCTTTTAGCTGCTAATAAATCTACATAAATCACCTCATTACTAAATTATCAATCGCTCTTCAGTTCAGAGTAAATTTCAGAAATTTCATATATCTCTAAATATTTCACTAAACTTTATCATAAGAATATATTGTACAGTGCAGGCCTTTGACAATGTTGGTTTCCATAAAAGCCTACTGCTTCTTAATTGGTTTTACAGAACACCTATTTTATGAACAATGCTGTTATGGAAACTGGGATGAGCAATGCATCAAAGTCCTAACCACATTCCACTAAAATTTATTTTGACTGGGACACTATTTGCAGCTAAACAGATATCAGGGAAAACCTCTATTGTATAGAGAACACTGACCCTCCAAATAAGACATTTTTGGGTTTAATGCAGTGATATGATCTGCTCAGTGTCAGTCTCTCATTGACAGATTTTAATCCCATCACAAGCATACCTTTGTTTTAGAAACAGCATTCTTTTTTATTACACCCATTGTGTATTTTCAAAGTTGATAAATTATGCTATTTAATAGTAGCATAAAGCATTTTCCAGAGTACAATATTAACTGCTGATGAGAAGTTTTATCCCTTTGAGGCTATTATTTTCTTCATTCTTGGGTTTGTAGGCTTGTACCTTTGACTACATACATAGCTTCAATTGCATTTCTCAGATTTTTTCAAGCACATTCTTCCTTTTTCACTCTCTACAACTGTTAATGATATAGTTTATATATATATACATTACATATGAAATATATAATATATGTATATACTGTTAAAGATAGAATGAAGAAATTCAAGCTTAGAACACAATCCTAAACCTTAGACATCCATAATGAAATGCCTACAGGTCAACATTATTTTCATCTTTTACAAGACATATCAAAATCTATAAAAAGCAGGTTTATCATCACTCTTCACTAGTCTCAACACACACACACATAGATGCTACTGCTCTTTCAATATTCTCTTTGATAACAAAGCACTCATTATTCGGCTATTGAAGAAATTTATTATAATTGGCAGCATCTTTATGTCTTATAATCATTTCACTTACAAGCCATGCCAGTATTACCAACTATCATTCTCTCCCTTCTCATTCTTACCTCAGATTTGCTCTTCTATGAACTATAGAACTAAGACAGACAAAGGCCTAACTTAAGATTATCGGGGTATCTAATTATATTTTCTATTTTTATTCAGAGGGAGCTGAAAATATGTAGTGACCTCTGACAATACCTCAATGCCTAACCAATGAATCTAATTGCAGTCAGATTTGATGAAGCTCGCATGTGTTATGCTGAACTGAGGGAGTGAGGCCAATTGGAACTGATAAATGACCCAAAGAATCAGGTGCCAGGAAGTTCTTAATGAGGTGTGATGGGGTGGAGAGATGTTCAGTCACGAAAAACATCTTAATTAGTGATCTCAAAGTAGAAGAAATCAATATATCTGGCAATTTGCTGATGTTAGTATGTTGAGGAATATTGGACATGCTATTATAAATCTGATATATTGAAGAGGAGATATATTTGATTAGACAATTTCTTAGAAGTGATTCCATTCTCATATTTGCACTGGAAAACAGTTCTGGGAGATCCTTAAGGTGAACATCTAAGAGAATAATATGAATTATTTAATATTGCCTGATTTTTCAACTAATCATCACACTGATTTTCTTTTCAGAAAAAAAATGGTGATGAAAATAAAGATGGCTTAGGAAGTTGAATTAAAATTATAGCTACTCAGTGGCAGAGGTAGTATTATAATATTGATTGCTTAATGCTCTAGTATTGTTGCCCATCATAGCAAGTCTAGGGGAAACAACTTAGAAATAACCAAAGTCCTGAAATTTACCATCATCTTCACCTCATATTTTTATTATATTTTACATAGAGCAGTATATTAGCACAGTATATTTTGTGTTTCAGTGATAAAGATCATTTTCCTGGCCTCAGCTTTAGAGTGTTTCCTGGTGGTCACAAGAGAATATGAATGCGATGAACAAAATTATACCCTATCACCACCAAACACCTAAAGACCCTAATTTCCAGAACTTGTGAATCTACTAAATTACACATATAGCAAAAATGACAACTGTGATTATGCTTATAGGCATGAAGATGAGAGGTTGTCTAGCATTGTTCAGGTGGGCCAAAATAATCCAGGTGCTAGAACTCAGCAAAGTATATCAGGTCACAGTTAGACAAGAGCAGAGGAAGGGGAGGGCTTGTGATGAGTTGCTCGACACTTCTGGGTGCCACAAAACAACACAAATGAGCAGAATCCCCAGTAGACTGCCAGTTCAGAAAAGGAGATTGAATTCTGCCAATAAGATGAGTAGCCCTGGAGGTAGATTCTCTCCCAGGATCTCTAGTAGCAAATGTAGCCTTGACTGCATTTTGCCTTCTCACTGAGACTCCAGTTAGATCAACAGAATTGCAAGTAATTGGAGGAAGTTTTTAGTCACTGATTATCAAAACTTTTTATAGAACTGATAAACGAGTGATATATGAGAACATTCAGCCAATAAACGGAATTCTAAGTATAGACAAGTCACCAATTGTTTACTCATATAAAGGTTAGAAATCTATAGTGGCTCAAAAGAAAGTAGATGTTTTCCCTCTTACAGTTTTTGGTGTAACATGATGGACTTATACTATTTAAAAAGATTGTAATTTCAGTGAATAACACATGCCTGAGAAAGATCCAGAAATAGATAAGTGTACAGGTTTGAAGTAAAGTCGGACATCTATAATCTCATTTAGAGTAATTTATTATAGCCATTTTCCTATACATCTCAAACTTCTTTTATTTGTCCTTTTTAAATAGGTGAAATTCTAGTTACAGTTTAAATAGTTAAAGATTCAGGAGAAAATTGATGGAAATTAGAAAATTATATACGAAATATTTGTATTTGTCACTAGTATCTCATCCAGTAAGGGGAAAGGTGATTATTCAAAGCCAGCACAAAAAATAGGTTCCAAAAGATGACTGTAAGCACCAAGTTGCTTAACATTATTAAGAGAGAGGTCTCTTCCAAATTGGAGATTTCTTACGTAGTTGAGGCAGTTTGTGGCAAAGAAGTAAATAGTAGTCTTTTAGGAAGTCTGCAAGGCAAGAAGAACTTTATGATTAGAAAATCTATTTTGGTGGGAGGAAAAAAGTAAGCAAAGTGACCATTGAGGAATGAGGCATTCCTCATTGCAGTGATGCTATGTAGAGAAGGTTGACATTTAAAATAACTTCCAGGTGATTCTGTGAGTCTGTTATCTCCTTACTTATTACTAGTTGATTTAGGAGAGTAGGGAGTTTATATTTGAATGGACAAGGACAGCCACTCTGAGAGATGGTTTTGATAGACACGTACATGGAGTATGATTATGTAAGCGATATAAAGAGCTATTAAGTATTTCAGAAAGACTGATATATGTGATATGAAATAGAGAAGTTAGAGTGACTGAAACAGAGAAAAAGGAAATGAAATTGAAGAGATATACCAACTCCGCTGATTGTTTCTGTCAGGATAAGGAGTATATTTAATAATGAGATGAAAATTCATTGACTATTTCTTGGAGTAAAAATGATTCATATGCAGAGATTAATGCAGTGCTTCCTTTGTGGTTAGTATTATTCTTATTTCATTTAGAGAGTAGTGTTAATATGAGAATTGTTTAATTGATTATACTTATAGAATTCTGGCAGACTATACAAATTACTTTATGGTGTTTGGAAAACCAAGTAAAGTTTGGAATTTGATTAGTTTAGCAGTTTGCAGAACTGACTGTCACTTCTAACATCAGCTGGTAAGTTGTCACAGTTAAAGATCACAGTAGATCTAAGCAAAGACATCAGAGTCTAAAATCTCATTGGGATTCCACTGTTTCCTTGGGAAAAGACAGGAAAAAATGCCTATTAGCAATGAATCAGAAGTACTTTTATGTAAGTAGATGGAAAGAAAGAACGGAAAGGGTGAAAGTGAACTGTTAGGAGATGCTGGATTCATGGCAAGGTCTAGATACTGCAGGGCAGTGTATGCGTATGTTAAGGCCTTAACTTTGAGTAACAGCAGAATCACCAGAGATTTTGAGTTAGGAAGCAAAATGACTTTATTTTTAAAATTCTCTTTGACTTTTCAGTGAGGAAAAGAGTAAAAAAAAAAAAAAAAGAGATCAAATAAGAAGCTAAAAGGATGATGGCATGAACCTGGGTGGTAGTTGTGGAGTGTTGCTAATTGATTAGATTCTGGAAATATGCCAGTGGGAAAGCCAATGGGATTTGCTAATGGATTGACTGTGCATTTAGAGAAAAAAGGAATAAGCAAGGATATGAAGTGATGAAAATAGCACATCACCTCTGTGTTTTTACTACCCAAAACTCATGGTCCCAATTTAATCATGAGAAAAACATGAGACAACTCCAACTAGAGAGACAGGCTACAAAATACCTAAGCATGACTGCTTAAAACTGGCAAAGTCATCAAAACACAGGGCAAGTCTAAGAACCAGGTAGAACAAAAGGTGTAAGGAAGCAAAACAAACAAACATAGTGTGGTTTCCTGGATGGGGTTCTGGTAAAGAAGTGGGCAGTAAATAAAACTAAGGAAATACAAAGGAAGTATGAACTGCACCTAATTAAAGCTATTGATATTGGCTCATTAATTGCTACAAATTTGCCATACAAATGTTAACAATAGATGAAACTGACTCCAGGGCATATGGAACTCTTGATGCATAGATTACATGTCTTTTAGTTTGTTTTTAAATATAAATGTAAATAAAACATACTAATAGAGTCAAGAATGACTTCAAATTTTATATGCCAGGCAACTAGGAAAATGTGGTTGCCATTTACATAGCCATGGGGTTCTATGATACAATAAGTGGGAACTGCTTCTCTCTCCTTCCCTGACATTCCTTACTCCCTCATGTAGACACAGATCCAGAATTTATTTGCTGAATGAGGGACCCAGGCAACACAGTCAGCCAAGTTAAGGTGAGTTTTTATTTCCTGGGAAGGGTTCCAGGAATAAGTAGAATTTGAGAAAGGCTTAAAGATAGACATGATTTACAAATGTAGAGAAGGAAAAAAAAAAAAAAAAACACAACAGTTTAACTCAAAGCACTTAATTGCTTTGTAATCCTCACATTTTTACTTCACATATATCTTTGCCTCTTTAGTTGATGTCTTTTGCCATTTAATTGAGTTGTTTTGATTAACTTTTGCCCTTTTTTCATCTTCATTTGCTTCCATTTTTCTCAAGGAATGTTTATCAAGTAGCAGATAGCCCTTTGGGGACACATTAATTTTCTTAGGAATTCTTCCCCCATGTGGTAGGTGTCTTTTATCTCCTCGTTCCATTTGGCTGCAATCCTCACTTTTTTCTGTCTTCATGGAACATCTCTGATGAATTGCATTGCTCTCACTGCTATTATTACAAATAAGAGTTGCAACTCCCCACCATCTGCAACATGAGTCCTTCCAGAAATATATTAGCTTGCTTTAGAATAGAAACTCCTTACTATATTCCATATGATTCCTTTGACACATAAGAGCAGGAATGACCTCAGATGATTAATTCCCATTTATGTTTTCTTCAGCCAGAATGAAAATAATTGTACTGCAGACATGGAGGCATGTATATATATATATACATATATATACATATATACATATATACATATATATACATACACATATATATGTATATATACATATATACACACACACACACATATATATAATGTATACTTTTCAAATCAGTTCTTAATTAGCTATTAGCTAATTAGCTATTTTTAGTTACTAACCAATTTCTCTCTTTAGCATTTGTAGGGGATAACTAGAAAATAATTAAAAATTGTTACTGAGGCTTAATTACTGAGGCGCTCTCTCTCTCTCTCATGCCCCTTTCCTTCTGTTGATTATTAAAGGAAATAGAAATAAATCTATTCTCTACTTTAAAATTTTATGTCTTTAACAGATTTCTTTTTTCCCTTTGGTTAACTGTTTTCAACCGATAGGTAGAACTAAGAAGTTCACTAATGCTTATATATATATATATATATATATATAGAGAGAGAGAGAGAGAGAGAGTGAGAGAGAGAGAGAGAGAGTGAGAGTAAATAATTTGTTTATATATAAATTTCACATCTTTGTAATCCTCTGGGTTTAGCCCCCCAACTTTCCTGATCATTCCCAGACTCTCCGGCTCCCACCCCCAAGTTGTGTATTTCAATTTGGTTATAGCTTGTTTTGACTTTTCCTCATGGCTTTTTGTTTATTTTTTGTATGATCCATATAATAGTGAGACCATTTGGTTTTGTCTTCTTTCTTTTAAACTTGTTTCTGCTAATATGATTTCTTGTAAGTACATCCATGTTATCATAAAATAAGCAAATCTGTTTTTAATTGATGAGTAATATTCCATTATCATCTGTTTTGTGACACTTAGTTGCTTCCGTATCTTCAGAATTATAAATAGCACTGCAGTAAACATTCAAGCACAGGTGTCCCTTTGTACAAGCATTGAGGTCTCCTTTGGGTAGATTCCCAAGAGATCAATTGCTAGGTCAAACGGTAGTTCCAGTTTCATTAATTTGAGGGTCCTCCACACAGTTTTCCATAGAGGCTGGGCCAGTTTGCATTCCTACCAGTAGTGTAAGAGTGTTCCTTTCCATATCCCCCCCAGCACTTGTTGTTGCCTGTTTTTTGAATGTGGCCATTCTTATCTGTGTAAGGTGGTATGTCATTTTGGTTTTGATTTACATTTCCTGGATTGCTAGTGACATTGAGCAGTTTTTCATGTGCCTACTGGTCATTTGTATTTCCTCTTTGGAGAAGTGTCTTTTCAGTTCTTCTCCCCATTTTTTGATTGGGCTTCTTGTTTTGTTTTTGTTTAGTTGTGTGAATTCCTTTTGGATCTTTATTATTAAACTCTTATCACTCTTGTGGAGGGAAATTTTTTTTTCTCATTCGGTTGGGCTTCTATTTGTTTTTTCCATTGTTTATTTTGTTGTACAGAGCTTTTTATATATAGTGCATATATATTATATTATATATAATTAACTATGTAGAAACGTGGAGCACAAAGTGAAAGTAATCACTAAAAAGTATGTACTTGCTCTGTACATGTAATTATTTGTGCCCCCTTTTCTAAAGAATTTCAACTGATACTTGTGATGAATAGACACTGTTGTCACATTTCAAGTCAGCTCTGAATCTGACATGTAGTTGGCTGACAATAGAGAACTGACACTTAAAACATTATTAATTATGGGAAACTGTTGTGAGATATTTAAGGTGTACATCATGATTATAGATGTGTGTGTGTGTGTGTGTGTGTGTGTATGCACACACACAGACATATATAGTGCGAACAATCTTTTCACTTAAGTTACTTTCTGGGACATCTCTGTTACCTAATAATGGTCTCTCACCTCTAGTTGTCATGCTTTACATCAGATCCTTAAGTTTTGTTCTTTTGATAGCTGAAAGTTTGTATTGGGATCGATCAGACTAACCAAAGTAACTCCATTTTGTTCAAAACCTCCATTTTGAAACCAGTGTTCTCCCTGCCCTCAGTGAAAAGTACCCACTACAGCTGGATGTTTCTAACACCCCTTATTCCTGGTTATTTCTGACAACTGTCTTCTCTACCTGATAGATGATGGACACCAGCATTGTCTTCTTGATAGATGGTGGGTATCAGCATTATTGGAAACCTGCAGTTGTGGGAACATGTCTGACCATTATGGAAATATGGGAACATGTTCTACACCTCCTTGCTTGCCTCACAATAGAGGGTGGTGATGGTTTTGCTCTATAAAAGGTTGTAACAGACTATTTGGAGTCTCTCTTATCACTGGCTTGGGGAACCTGGGATACCAGTAATAAATCTTCAACTTTGAACGTCAATTGGAGTCCTTGTGTCTTGTTAAGCTGCCAGTGAATTAAGCAGTTTATATGCTTTTACTGCCCTCCCCCTATTTGCCTTATATCCAAGTTGCTGGTAATCAGTCCTCAATTCTCTTTCTATGACTTTGACTGATTTTGGGGTTGTTTTTGTTTGCTTTCAGACAGTACTGAGTGGTGATACCAAGTAATATCTGTCTTTCTCTGTCTGGTTTACTTCACTTAACCTACTACCCAGTTCCTTTGTGACTACCATATGCCATCCCATGGTTCAAATAGAGTAGAAAAGTGTGGTGTGCAGATGAAAGGATTTCTCACAGCTCCCTGAAAACTGTTGTTGCTGGTTCATGCTCACAGAACTGGGTTAATGCATACAGGCTACCTCCTTGACTCTGTGTGCTGGCTATTCTTGTTCCCCCTCACACAGAGACTGCCTTTCTGTCTGTCTGTCTTTGTGTAGTCAAAGTGGCCAGGCTTAAGAGTTTGACCAAGTTGCCTTCATTTTCAAGAAAATAAACTGTCATGGAGTTCTTCATAGAAACTGAACAGGCACACATATGTTCTTCAAAGTAGAATCCAGGCTGTTCTAAATGTGATTACAAAATCCAGTTCAATGAAAACATTCAACTCCAATCTTAACACTGCATCATCAAGATTGTTATCTTACCTGTATGCATAAAAATCCCTCTCACATGGCAACAGCGAAAGACCACTGCAACTAGTTCTGCAACAAATTTCCCCAAGTGTACTACACAATCAGTCATCTAGTAAACATAAAGACAATATATGACTGAGGGGTAGCACTGAAGTCCAAGATCAGCTAATAAGTGAAACACATGTGAAGAGTTTGCAGACTTAATTTTTAGACGTGATGAACTCTTCTACTTCTTCTCTTGTAGTGAAGTAGGAGGCATAACCAGTCTGCTATATATCACCCAGTATGTTCCAAAGTCAATTTCCAATACCAATACCCAAGTATCAGGAACAGAGCTACCTAAGAAGATAAAAATAACAAATAAACTGTGGCTAACACATCTAGCGGAAAAACTGAGAGCACTTGCTATCTCATAACCCAGAAGAGATGGACAGCTTTCCCTTCTTTACCAAAGTAACAGAGTGATTCTGAGAATGAGAGAGCTACATGGAGTAGAGTTCATGCCAGTTCATAACTCAAAATAAACATGATAAATTGGTATCAGATGTAAATTTCATATGTGGTGAGAAACAGGGCAGAAACCCAAGAACTATTGCTGGGAAGAGAAGAGGCTATTTTGCTATGATCAGGAATAATTGTGTCCCAATTCTGGTCTTAAAGAAACTGAAATATGAGGCTGTTTAAATGTAATACCATTTTCCAACTAAGGACCAAATGCGGATGATTATAATTTCTGACTAATCCAGCTTTATTTTACACCACAGATTGGTGTAAGTGAAAGAAACATGGATTATTAAATAACTGAAAAATTACTAAAGTGGTCATCCCTGGCCTAGTCATTGCTGAACAATATCAATGACACCAAAGGAATTAATTTTCCTTATATTCTAATTTTAAGTAGTACAATAATGGAATATCTGTGGTGAATGAAGTCTACCTCAAATTCTACCTCATTCATGTATTATTTCTGTGCCCTTATAGAGTTGTTTTATCTTTTAAATTTCAGTTTTCTAGCAGGATAAATGGGAGAGATTTTTAAGCAATATTCTATCTAGACATGTGTACATGCAATTATCTATAGATATTATATATCTGGAAATACCTTTAAAATGTATATATATGCACTTATCTATCTATAGATATGCATGTTTTAGTATTTTTACTGCACATATCAGAAAACATTTGAATAACAATGCTTTTGACTTTTTAAAACTCCAGTCATTCAAAGAACCTAGTGAGTAAAGTAGCTGTTTCTTTATTGTGAAAAGCAAAAGAAAAATGACCTCACAGATTGTGTTTAGATAGTGTAGGTCTTATGTGTTTTTGCAGTCTCCCAATGATTTCTCCTCTCAAAATGTGGAGCTTTTCGTCCAAAGCTGGCTTCACAGATGAATTACCACTAACCTGTAAACTTCTAGAGAACATGAATGGTATCCTCATCACCTTGTATATCTATTATCTGCCACAGACTTTGGGACTTAGTGAGAACTAAGAATATATGGCCCAGATAATCAAGTGAAGTCATGTGCTATGATGGCTTCAATTATGAGGATTTTGGAAGGTGTCAGATAAAAGTTATGGTGTCATTTAGGTTCAAAATCTGAAAAAATACAAATCTTCTCAAATTATCATTTCATCAAGAATGGCATATTTTCAAGGTAAATTTTTAAAAGAGCATTGATTGCTGCCAGTTGGCTACTGCTTAGAAACACGCTACAGGACTCACAACAGCCCATATGGTTTACCAAGGCCAGTCTTTCTTGGCACCCAGACCAGCCTTCCTTGGCAGAGCTTGCATTAAAATCTGTGCCCTTCCCCTTCCATTCCCACAGTGTCTTTGGACTGTCAAAATTTCTGGTGTCTGGTCTGCTTTTTTGTCTCCACCCCCACTCCTGCCTGGCTTTCAGCCTCTAAGCCAGTTACTACAAATTCTTCCCAAGATTAAACAAAGTTAAATATTGGGTCTATTTCTCCATTCTCTTTAGCATCCTGAAGTCTTGGCTATCTCCATTGCTCTTAATCTAATTCCTGTCCATTCCTGTGATATCATCGCCCTCTTTGCTCAGCACCTCAGGCTCTTGAAAGTACAGTGGACTGTGGCGGATGAGTGGCAGCACCTTGGTAGTGGGTGTGGTACAGTAACATACACCTGAAAGGTTTGAGCTTATCCCTCTGAATCATCTATACTGTTGAAAATCAATATTATCTTTAAAAAAAGGTAATAAAAGAGCTATTTTCTTTTAGCTTTCAACTGCTAGAGCTTTTGAATCTGTAAAAGCCTGAGGGGCAAGAAAGTGGGACAGGTTGAAAACACATCGTTGGGTATTTTCCATTTTGTTAAGATCCTTATTTTTAAATTTCTTGTAATTGTGATAGCTTCCAAATGCCTAAAAATAATCTTTTTAAAAAATGTGTCTGTTTTACACTTTCCTAACTTTCAAATACTTTAACTTTCTACTTTCTTTTTATAGGATAGATTTTTATCCTACATGCAAATAAACTTCCAGTTTATTGGTTCAAATCCCTATTTTGTGAATATAATGACAGAAAAAGTTCTTTACCATTGTAGGTTCACACCTCTTTTGCTCCCCCCACCAGCTTGCTCACTCTCCTCTGTATTACCTTAATGATGCCATGGGGAGGTATGAATTAGAAAGTGAGGTTTTTAGTCTTTAGGTTGAATTTCTTCTTCCAAATATTTGTCATATTTCCCAGCCTCTAAGATCAATTTTCGACTTCTGTCTTTTACTTGATCATGAAACCAATGTATTGTATTTCAGGATCAATTTTTTTGACAATAATCTACCTGTAGGATTGATTTCTACAGAAGTAAATCAGTAATAAGAGCTATTTCAGCCAATAAACACTGAATTTTGAGCAGATTAAGATCATAAGTACTAGACGCTTGTTCGTATCAAATTCAGATGAAACTGGGAAACTGTCCTAAGCTGCTTTCCTTCAGGCAGCTTCCAGGCAGTTTTCTTTCTTTGCCATGCCTTACAGAATCTAGAGCTTGCCATGCCTCCTGCAGTGTAAGAGAGTTACAGGATTCCAGGGTATTTTTTTATTTGTTTATTTAGCTAACCCTGAAAATGCTGTATCCAACTTCCTCCGATAAAATCATTTTCAGGAGTAATCACAGGACTAGGTAAATACATGAGGCCTGAGAAATGAGTGGGGAAATATACTCCACCACTGGTCATTCCCTTAATAAACACGCTCAAGGATATCAAACCTGGCAAAAACATTTATCTTACATGGAAAAACATATTAATGCAGAAAAAGAGCTTTAAAATATTTTTTGAGTTTAGATTGTGCCTATTCTTTCACTATTGCTACCAATCAGCAGACAGTTTTAGTGAATGCCACTAAATTCAAGTACAATAATTGCTAGTATTTGAAAGAATATAAATTTCTAAGGATTTACAGGTTATTTCACTTTATTTTAACTTTTAGTTGTATTTATGCAAAGCATTTAATTTATCATGATGAGTTCCTAAAATTAAACACTTAATTTCATCAGATTGTTCAATATTATCTTCAGAACATGAATAATTATCAAAAACTTAAAGCAAAAGACTAAAAATTCTTTTTTTGATGAATATATAAGGAAAAACGGGACTCAACAATGAACTTAATTCAGCATATACACATATTGATTTCTCAATGATGCACACTTGGAAGTTATATAACATTATAATGTCATGTATTCTTAATAAAAAATGCTAAGCAGGATTTATAAATGAGAATATGATTTCTTTATTTTATAACATAACTAATAATAGTTGAAAAAGTATATAATTAGTATGTCTTTTTAAACCAGATGGCTAATTATTTAAAACAAATGATGAGAGACCAATTTGCTATTCATGTAGTTATAATAACCACATTGCCTTCAGGACACACAACTTTCAGTCTATAAATTTAGAGTTTGACCTTCATGCCTATTATGGCATACCTATTCTTAAACGGCAGTGCTCAGTTTTCAAATGTATTTGAATGTTATACCATTTTTCTAATTAGCGAACATAACTGTGAGATTAACTTTATGTTTAGTCTCATGTGCATTTACTCTTCCCTTATTCCCTACTCACTCAGTTCAGTGTCCCTTCTGTTTCTATTCAGTCTGAAAGTACCAATTTAATTCCTCACTGCTCTGTCTTTGAAGCGAGTCTAGGGTATGCTTTTCCGATCAGTAATTTCCTATATAGATTCCCTCATGGAAACACTCACATTGAGTCTTTTTCTTAGTTCTTTAGCCTCAAGTGCAAATGCATTTGACTCACTTTGAATGTGTGTTTAAATATATGCACATTAATAGATACATTTATTAAATATGTGACAAAAGAAATTGAAAGTTAATTTACTTTTATTTTGTTTCTCTTTATTATTTATTTATTAACTTGGACTATCAGTGCATCATGTTCACAGAAAAAGGTGGTAGATTTGTAGAGAAGAATTAAGAATTCAGACATAGAATGAATACTACATTAAGTAATTGGTGGAAATTGCTATCTCTGGCTATGCTTGGTAAGGTTATATTGATAGAGAAATGTGAAGTTGACCAGGGCTTAATTCAAAGGTAGACGAAAAGTCAGGAATCTACTGAGAAACCTTCCAAAAGTGAACATGAAAAAGAACTTAAGTATCAATGATTCTCTTTTGAGTACTTACTCAGTGCTTGTATATTTTGTGGAGAGAAAGTGGGAAACTAAAAGTAGAGAGAGGGCATTCATTTTGATGATCATTCTACCTAATATTCTTCTCTTGTCTTAATGATTTAGAAGTCTGTAATTTCTTCTCACTGTAGGCAAGAAGAGTGAATTATAGTTTTGTTGTAATTACTAAAGTGCATGCAATTTTATCTCACTTATTACAAGTCCTGAATTACATAATGCCAAAAGTGCTTTTGGATGTATATTTCACTTCCAGGCTAGTGTACATTTACCATCACCTCCATGTGATATATTTGAACAACTTAATTGGACAAGACATTTGACACAAGCCATTCCTGGAATTTTGTTTGAGTGATAAGTTAAGAATGAATATTTGTTATTCAAATATGACACCATCTGAATACAAACCTGTATTTGAAAAGCTGATTTCCTTGGGGCCTATTTTCATTATTCCTGATTGCCTTTATGTAAAATCCTTCCATGTCCATTGAATCAAGGAAGAACACTAAGGACATGAGAGAAGGAACAAATAATTTGTTTATGTTGTCAGAAGAATCAAAAAGATAAATAGACACAGAAAGTTGGAAGGTTTGGGTAACTTATCTCTGCATGAGCAAAACCAAGACTCCTAATGGCTCCTGATTAGCAAAACACTGAATCTCCTCTGTAAATAACCTCTGAGTACTAAAAGGCAATCCCAAGGACCATTTTAGGTATCAAGAAGACTGATGCCTGAAAGAGGTTTTCATATGATGCTCAAGTTAAATGTTCTCTGTCAGGCTGGATCAAATTAAAGTGCCTTAAATCAAACAACTTTTATTAGTTAGGGTAAATGATCTACTCTAAAGAGTTTAAAATAACAAATGAGTCCAAAATAGAGTAATTAAATGACAGATTTTTTAAAATTTTATTTTCTAGAATATAGCAGTTTACTTCATCAAAGATGGCAGGGAAGTTTTGCCCATAATTTTGTTCAGGGCTCCATATTCCTTCACTTTGTTGCTGCAAAAACCTGTAGATTGTTGCAGTCTCTGTGTGGTGGAAGGGGAGCAATTGTAGCATCTGTGTTCAGACCACAGAAAGGGGAAACTGCCAAACACCAAGGAAAGGGATTTTTTTGTTTGTTTGTTTGAGAAAGTCAAGAAACAGCTCCTGTATCTTTAGTCACATGTCATTGTTCTAAACCCAACTACATTGTTGTACCTAGCTATAAGACAAATGGAGAAAAAGAGATATATCTATATTAGAAGAACAAACACTCTTGTCATAGCATTGAATCTATATATTACCTCCTGTTCGCCTGCCTCTTCCATTCCATTTGCCTGTCATCATCTAAAGTACACATGTAGCATTAATTTTAACTTGCATTGATTAATTTACAAACTCTGAGGTCAAAGATTTTCTGTTTTCCTCTTTGTGACCCAGTATAAAATCAGATAGAAATCCAGTTTTCCTTCTTTTAACAAAGCCAGTAGATAAACATAATAAGTTCCCAGCTTTCTAGCCACACATCTTGCAGACTATTCATCAAGTGAGAATTTGCCTTGGTATCCAACAATGGGCTGTGTAAGAAAGAACTATGAAGAGTTGGGGATTTGAAGCTTCATAACTGGTTTCCAGACTTTAGACACTGAATTAGGTTTCAAAATTCGAAGTGTAATTGACTTCAACACAGAATTCTTGAGTAAAATAATAAACTGAGTATTTACAAAGATTAATGCCAAATGGAAACTCTAACACTACTCATGCAGCAAGTCAAATAGCCTAATCTCTATCAAATTCTTGTCAGAGACTGTGATGTGATCAGTTTTATTAAAAAAAAAAAGTCCCCTGTAAATTGCCATGTGATTAAACCAGAATCATTTATTTACATACCTAATTTGGAAGACATCTAGCATATGTTTTCCAGTCTATTTAATTTCCCTAAGTACTCTCTTGGACGTTTTCATATTAACAAGACTTTTTTTTATTATATCTTATAGCCTTGAATAATGTGGTCATAGTAAAAATGATTAATGAGTCCAAATGGAGATTTAGACTATAGGAACATCACCTATACAGAAGCTGTTTTTCACCCAAGATAAAGGCTTCCCCAAAGAATAGAAACAGTACCTGCAGAGGTTACTTGAAAAGTCAAAGTGGCATTACTGAGCCTTCATTGAGCTCTGTGTGAGGATACGCAGCACATTAAGTATCTTGTGAAGAATACCTTGACTGGTCTCTTCATACTCACATCTGTCTTCTCAGCTGTCAAAAAAAAATCT
Source organism: Uropsilus gracilis (assembly GCA_004024945.1). Taxonomy (NCBI): domain Eukaryota; kingdom Metazoa; phylum Chordata; class Mammalia; order Eulipotyphla; family Talpidae; genus Uropsilus; species Uropsilus gracilis. The sequence continues at coordinate 274,904 of PVHY01000220.1, forward strand.
CTTGATTGCTTACCCGTCGTTTCCTTGTGGTCCCTGGGTAACCAGAACAAAAATGATAAAATACCTGTGTCAGATACCTAAGCCAACTCTGTTTTAAAGCCCTAAAGCCACATCAAGCCTGTAAATTCTCCCCCCATAAACATCCCTGGTTTGGCTTCTCTCTACATGGCCCACTGCCTAACACAGCATGTGTTGCTGCCAGAGAAATAATGGTCTTAGGAGGAGGGCGCCTGGGTGTGGCAATTTGTCTGTTCTGAAGTGTCACCGATCCTCAAGCTGTGTGATGGCCAAATTGATCCACAGGGCAACTGAGGTAGAAGTAGGGAAACATCTTGTGGAAGGGGATATGTCTTCAGGGTAGGAAATGATGGCAGTTACTATAGGTGTGCCTCACTTGAATTATTTGTGAAGGAAGCTCTTAGTTTGGAGATGAGTTATAGTAACTAGAAAAATTATTTAGGGGGGAAAAGTAGACATTCTGCCAGGAAAAAAAAATTCTCTGCATTTTTATATTCTGTTCAGTTGTGAGGTAGGCACAGGTGCTATGCTTTAGTACTATTATGCTGAGTGTTTCCTTATTTGCTTTTTCTAGGAACATGTAGTATTGTAGTTCCTCTCTTTATAGTTAGCAAGTCTACAATGACTTACTTTTGGTTCAGGAGATTGGAGAAGTCAAGGCATAAATTTGTGATTCTCACTGTAAAAAAGAATTCCTGTTCATGCCCAACAAGAAATTTTTTATTCCTGCCTCAATGCATTTCCATAAACTTTGCTTCTCTCATAAATTCCTGGTAGAGATATGCACCAGCTTGAAAGAGTTCCTTATTATGCCCGGTCTGCACCTTCTCACTGTTCTGGCTCTGGGGTTTTAGAGAAATAATGGCAGAGAGAGCAGTGCCATTGGTTTTACACCAAGCTCTGTTTATAAAGTAAAAGGTATTAATCAAACTGTCAATTTTAAGTAGTATGCATTACATAGCACTATTCCATAAGCATAATACAGCCCGTTCCATATGAGTTAGTGTGGTATTGCCTACTGCAGAAGCTGTTGTTCTGATTTTAGCCTTTATGGCTATCATGAAAGAGAAGGAAAAGTAAAACCTGATAAAGGGATACCGAGAAAAATGCAGGTCTATGGAAAATAAATTCTCTGGAAAGTAAAGGTTACAAGTTCTCAAAATAATTATAAATAGCAGGCATCAACATGGCACAGACATATCTTTAGAGGTCAGAGAATGAGATGGCTCTAAGTGCACATAGAGGAGGTTTATGAAAAGTCAGGCTGAATATTTGCATGTGACACACAAAAAATATGCCAAGTGACCTATAGCATATTTGCACCTTGGGAGTCACATTACTTTTAATTTAGGCTTTTATAAAATAGTACTGATAAGATATTTGCTAAACTTTCTAATTGTGAAGTCAAATACAGCTGTATTGGGGCAGTAAGTTCAATTCACAGATCTTCCCAAACAGTAAAACACTCGAATTTTGAAGGTTAGAAAGACTGGGGAAGGCAAAGGCAAAAAATCAAGAGGTAGAAGGAACATAATTGTGATTGCTGAAAAGTACAAGAAATATTGTGGTGAAGTAATAACAAATAGTATCTACTGAGAATTTCTATCTTCAAAACAAACAATGCAGTTTTATATGAACTGAAAAGCTTAGGATTCTCAATTCTGTGAGGTAAGTACTTCATGCCTATTCTATAGTTGTGAGAACTAAGGCATTATGAGATTAGGCAATGCTTGCAAAGGGGAATTTGTGACTTAGCTGAAAAAAACAAGGCTCTTATAAGGAACATACAGGAGGTTTTAAAAGAAATCCTGCTGAACCTACTGATGGAAAAATCTCAAATGCCAGACTGGAGAGGTGGAGTAAATTCAAAAGATATTAAGCCTGCTTTCAAGATAATTATATTTTTTTGAGAAAAGTAAATATTAGCAAAGATTATAAAGACAGTATTGTGAAAAATACTCCACATAGAAATACAAGTATACAGATCTAGCACAAACAAAATATTGGGATCACTTCATGTCAAATTAATAAAAAAAAAAAGAGGACTAAAATTTACCTAAAGTTTAGGAAATCTGACAATTTGAAATGAATTATTCTATACTCTAAATTGGTTACAAATAACCTGGAAGTTTATTTGTGCAAAAAGATTTCAGTATGTTCATTTTAGCAGTATTTAGACAATGTTTTCTCAGGAATGTGTTGGATAAAATGAACTAAAGAAGTATTTGCACCCGTAAATAGAGCATATGCTTTCTAATCCTAAATTTTCCACCTATTTGTTGGAAGAATCAAGATTCATGGTATCTCATTATGGAAAATGAAAAGCTAAGCTTAAAAAATGTATTCCTTTTAATCTGGTCAAAAATTTTTGTCTTAAAAACAAGAAAACCCTGTATTTTGCTGTAGAATTATGCTGTAGAATGTGATCTTCAGTATTTGGTTCTAGAAAGCTAAGCACACTAAGGACGCTGTTATGTTACATTTCTCATAAAAAGATTAGAGCGGATGGTGAACTTGTTTTCTATGTTGTCTTTTCATTCTAAAAGCATGTTTACAACTCTATGAAAATGAAGAAAGGGAAATATTTCAGTATGTATTTTTTTGATCATTTTTTTTAAATGGACTCTCTTCTCATTACCTGTATTTACAAGAGTCTCCTTTTGTCACCAGACAGTGATCACAGCCCAGGCTCCACCACCACACAGGCAGTAAGCTACAAGTGTACCAGTCACAGTCTGGTTGTTCCACACCAGAGAGTAGGAGAAATGGACCTGGGAGTCCTGCTCACGAGCCACAAAACCCTTTGGTCAGGGTTGAAAAGAGGTCTCCACAGGCACTGCTGAGCACAAGCAAGGAGTCTGCGTTACTGATTAGCAAAAAGACTACTGTAGAGAGACCATTTTGGGCATGATAGACTCCCTGAACTACTGGATCTTGGAGTCTATGTATATTTAGAGTTGAGATACAAGAACAAAGAAACTAAAGTTTCTTGGCTAGGGAAAAAAGGTGATGGACTTGGCTGAAGTCCATTCATTGCTGCTAACTGGCAGCATTTGGCTACAGTGGTTCAGGGCTCAGGGCCTTCTCCATGGTAGGCATCTCACTCTGCTGTAAGTTCAGGTTGAATCAATCTAGTCTCAAGGTGTCTGCCTCCCTTTCTTTCTGGGTCTGTAACTTCTATTTTTTCTGATAGTACCAACTTGGAAAGTTGGGTGGGCTAAAAAGTTCAGTCACAGATTTAGGACCTTGAGTCATCAGGTTTTTAATATCTTGTTTACCAGCCAATAAGAAACAGCAAAATTGAATGACAATTTTTGAGCAAAGCCTCTCCCCCACACACACACCCCAGTCCTGTTCTGGCCTCATCCTGAGAAGTTTCCTGCCTCATGTTCTTAGATGCATTTTAAACCATATATTGGTGATTCTTGCTGGAAGTTTGGGAAAAGCTCCTAAATGGAACTGACAGGAGTAAGTTACTCCTCTTTGCAGTACTCAGTCCACTTTGTCACAGAGAGAATGATAGATTTTTTGCTGTGGATTTCGATGTTGTCATTTTGTTGTTGTTTGCCCTGTGAAAATCTTGAGAGAGAGAGAGAGAGAGAGAGAGAGAGAGAGAGAGAGAGAGAGAGAGAAACAACTCAGTCTCTAGCTTATTGAATTTTAGGAACTGAAAATAGTACGGTGAGAAGATTTGTAATTATACCTATCTCTCAGGGCATAATGACTTAATTAATATACCCTTCATGAGACTTTGCTCTGTGGGAAGTGCACAGCTGCATGGCTGATGGAAATTAAGGTGTCGTGAAGTTCAGAATCCTGAGTGTTTTGATTGTGTGTATGTGTTCAAAGTTTATTCAAGAATCTTTTTTTTTCTTCCTTTGGTTTATTTTGTGCAAAAGAGTTTTTGCTTCTCCCTTTCATCTGCCACATAAATGTGGAGAACAAAAAATATATAAAGTTGAAGCTACTGCAGTTGCTAACAACTGGAAATTCCTGATTCAAGCATACATCAAAGCCCACATTTCATTATATAAGTTCTGTTTTGTTCAATTATTGATCTTAGGGTATTTCAGAATCGGTTAAGTTTCTTGTTGCTGTTTTTAATTTTCAGTGTCACTACCTGGATAGATTCTTAGGAATCATATATTTCATTTTTTTAAACTTTGCTCAGGACTCTTATGAACAAAAATCCTTCCCTTTTGGAAAAACCTCTCCCCAGTTTCTGTTGTGTTCCACTACTAAATGTGCTTGGCTTATTAGAAGTGAGATGCTGCTGCTTGAATGATTTGCTCCATACACCAGCAGTGCTCACAGGTCAGTGATGCTCAATGAGATACTTGAGTTTTTCAGAGAGAGGGAAGCTGAACTGAAGCAGCCCAACTGAAGGACTGTAGGGAGCATAGTGCCTGAGTGCAGATGAAACATTCTAAGTATCTCTCTTTTTCCTCACAACTCCTCTCCATTGTGCTTATATCCTCCTCCTCTCTTCCCCAAGAAACCTTTAGAAATGAGAAATAACCTATACATGATTTTGCCTAGTAAGTTAAAAGCATCATCTATGAGTGACAAGAGTCCAGGAAAAGCTCATCTATTATTTTGGGAAAACTAAAAAAGAGTGGTCAATAAATATTAGTTAAACCAAATGTTAGGTAAAGAAAAATTTTAAAAGGCAGTGGAATTTCATTGTCATCTGCTTGATAGTGGCGGTGGTTTTTATTTTGCTTTGTTTTAAAGTAAAGGTCATTTATTTTGTTTTGTTGATGGTAAAGGTTATATAACTCAGTCACTTCACATTCAAATTTTTTTCAACAAGAATGACTGAGGAAGAGAATCTCAGAATAGGTAAGAACTACTTCTGGCCAGATTCATAAGAAATATTAAGAAACAACATTTTTCAGTGTTTTAAATATCGTCATGTCAAAAATTCACAGAAATTATATTTGGTGTAGCTTAATTATGAAAACAAACTAACTGCCTTAGGAATAATGAGTAGTTTAAGATCTGGTATCTATCTACCTACCTAACTACCTACCTACACACACACACACACACACACACACACATACACAATGGAATACTATTCTGCTATTAAAAATAAAAGTTAAACTTCTGTTGTTTGTGACAATGTAGATGAAACTGAAGAGGGGTGTGTTAAGTGAATTCAGTCAGAAGAAGAAGTACAAACATCAGATGGCTTACTAATATATGGAATATAGAGAAACAAATAGAACAGACACAACCATTCCTAGAAGTCTGACAGTAGAATCAAAGATTAAGGGGGTAGAGGGCGGTAGAAAGTAATGGGGTGTGGTATGGTGACGTATGTCACCTCTGAAGAGGTGTATTATACATCTTTATCACAAATAATTATGTAACCATTGTGAGCACAATAAAAAATGTACACACAAAAAGCCTATATAGTTATATGTAATGCTGTTTAAAATATTTGAATCACCAGAAAGTCTCCAAACAACTAAATGTGCATAAATTGAGTCATATAGGTTGCAAAGAAATGTAACCTAAAAGAATGTAAAAACTAACAGGTGATAATTTTGATACTGAGAAACATTATGCATTCCAGAGTAAATAGGTTGTTGTTGGAATCTCAATACAATTGATTACTGTGAATGTGATTCTATGAAATGTGAACCCACAAGGCATAATGAACTTACCTGAAGTCTACATTAGGACACCTGACCAATCTTTACCCAGGTTACACCTACACTCCACCATGCTCCTACACCATGCTTCTACACTCAGACTTCTAGGATTGGTTGTGTCTGTTGTTTTGTTTCTCTATATTCCATATATGAGTGAAATCATCTGATGTCTGTATTTCTTCTGACTGAATTTCACTTAATAGTTTCCAGTTTCATCTACATTGTCACAAACAACAAAAATTTAATTTTATTTTTAATAGTTAAGTAATATTCCATTGTGTGTAGATAGCTAGATGCTACATCTTTTTAAAACTTCATAAGGTGATCCCATTTCATCTGTGTTGAGTCTTTGCACAAAATAATGCAAGGCTGCTAAAACACAAAATGTATATTAGCCAAATCCACACTACTAAACCATTTTCAGTAAATTTTCACTTATTGGCTTTCTGTAATTTTCCCACTTCCCCTCAGCTGCATTCTGGTTCTCTGTAAACCCCAGACCTCTTTGAGGTCCCCATTTTCACTTATTCTTAACCCTTTTGTTAATTAACATTATCCTTTTGAAAACTTCCTTTACCTTTGTTTAGTTGAAGTTGAACTCAGCTTTCCTCATTGCAGCAATTTGAATAAGACCTGCTTTCTTACCCTACCTAGTATCTGGTTCTGTTTCCCTTCTACAACATTCTTTTGTGCTTCAGCTTCCTTCTGCTAAACTTATGATACATATAATACCTTTCACCAAGGGTTGTCGTAAGAGTAATATTTACATATTACTAAAGTGACATATATACATTTTTAAAAGAAATGCACTTTTTTTCTAAAAAAATCCTAGTAGCTCTAAAAATATAGGGGTTTTAACTTTAATATGATTTTTCCATCATGGTTTTGCATTGTTTATTAGTGATTTTCTGGCCCTACTCTACTGCATCATGTGCATTCCCTGTAGAGAAAGTTATACTAGGCAAAATTACAAGATTTTACATCCTTTTCCTCTGCCATACCATGCTATATTATCATGCATCTGTCATAATACAGAGCACCATATGTAAGTTATTTTTTCATTGAAATTCTGGTATTTATAAGGTATTTGAATTTTTAGCTTTCAAGGTATTTTTATACACAATTTCTCTTGTAATTGTTCTAATATCTTGTGAAACATACTTGTATTCTATTACTTCTATTATCATACATGAAGAAACAAGTTACTAGATTGTAATTGAGTAAGTTTACTTTATATGTGACAAGGTTAGTAATTATGCCTGTAAGTCTCTGGGTACACACTGTGTTCACTATTATTGTCAGTGTTGTTGAGCAAATCAGTTACATGGAATTTTGAAAAAAAATGGGATCATAAAACTAAGTTCAGAAAATTTCTATGATTCCCCTCAACCATGATATATAAAAAATATATTCAAAGTGTCTACATCATAGAAAATGTCAACAAATAGTTATACAATGAATGTTTACTTCCCTTCACATTTCCAAATTGACAGTATTTGAATGGTATTGGGATCTCTGGAATTTGATATGATCATAAGGTGAAGCCCTCATAAATGGGATTAGTGCCCTCATTAAAGAGGTCATAGAAAGTTGCCTTTGTCCTTCCTGCCACGTGAGGACATAGGAAAATGAAGACTGTCTTTAAACCAAGAAAGGATCTCTTGCCAAACTTGATAGTCCAGCACCATGGTCTCAGATTTGACTGTCATCAACACTGTAAGAAATTAATTAATGTGGCTAACGGGGGTGGGGAAGGAACCCACCTGGAGTTAACGGCGCCCATCCCAAAGTCCTGAGAGCGGACTGAGGCTCTCATGGACAAAATAGCCAGCTGCAAAGGGGACTCCGACCCTGCTGAGAGGAGCAGGTAGCCCACCAGTACCAGCACCCCCAGGTGAGGAGACCATGAGAGACAGGTAGGATACCCTCCCTACCTGGAGCAGACTGTGGCGTCTCCCAGCTGTTGTCACGGAAACAGCCTGGGAAGGAGGCAGTCTGGCCATTTGCATCTGTATGGACTCTGGCTATTCAGCTTAACTTTACCTCGGACTGAGTTGCTAACGGGGGTGGGGAAGGAACCCACCTGGAGTTAACGGTGCCCATCCCAAAGCCCAAAAGCGCCAGCGCTGCTACGCGGCACCGGCGCAAACTCAGAAAACAAGGAGATTCACTACCAAAACCACATAGGCAACGTTAAATACAACTATATAGGCTTCAACATGCCTACTACTAGAGCAGTAGTCACCCAATACGTAGAGCAGATCCGAAAGGAAAACACAGGAAAAAGGAAGAACACAAACACCCAAGCAAGCCCTAAGAAAAATAACTCACCACCTAAGGATAAACAATTTGAAAGAAACAACA